>OMKZ01002026.1:10556-21039 GCA_900302535.1 Neoniphon sammara | reverse complement strand
AGTCCAAGCTCACATCCCAGAGAGCCATGAGTCCCACCACACCAACAATAACCGAACAAATAGCAAAGGCCACCCAGAGGGAACAGAGGAGGTTGGGAATCAGGATGAGTGAGATGACCAGCATCATGATTGCAGCCATCACGATGGTATAAATGGTGCTGTCAACGATGATGGTGTACTGGTCAAAGTAAATGAAAGCAGGGTGGTACACCAGAAGCTCAATTGGACATTCCTCTGCTGTTTTCCTAAGACCAATCAACCTATCCTTATTTGGGGCATTGCCTAGTGTTTGAATAAAAAAGCGAAAGGCCTGAATCTCATTGTTGGCAGTGAAGTTGATGTCTTGTCTGAACGCAGGGCTGAGATCCAAGAACTGGAGCAGGTGGCTCTGGAAAGCCTGTTGAGAGTTTATATCGAGATTATTGTCATTTGCATACTGTTGAAAGAAAATGAACCAAGCAAACGTGCTGTTGACATAGTTCAGACTTTCAAAATCTGCAATGCATGCATTGAGTTTTTGCTGCCCATCTTGGCTCCAGTATGGGAACGGCTCCTTCACAGCCACCATCGCACTATAGCTATATTTAGAGAAGTGCTGTTCTTGGTCATTGTAGTATTTGGTGATGTAGGAATTGTCTAAAGCCAGGTTCCTGAGATCAATTCCTTCCTCTAAAATAAAACATCCATAGATACTCACAGCAAGATATCCAGCATAGATGAAAAGTACACACACTTTAATCCATTTATGGGTCAGAAATGGGCTGTAGAACTTCTCAAGGAATCGGCTCACTGGGTGTATTTTCTCTGTTTCAGTTTCTTCATCGTAGCTCCCGCCAACACAGCAGAAACTTAAGGAGTTTGATTTACCAGGTGGTGGGTCCTCTGGGATCTTGGCACAGGTGAACCAGTGCTTGTTGTTTGCTTCTCTCTGTCCATTCAGAGCCATTAAAGCGCCCAGGAAAGTAATGTTGTATAAATAGCAGAAAACAATGGAGACCCCAGTGTAGAGACAGAAGGATTGGACAGAGGGGAAAGGTGAGATGTAGCCCAGGAAGAGAGCCAGAGCATCGGTCAGGGTGGTGATGGTGATGGAGACGGCGGCTTTCTTATAAGTATCAGCCAGCCGTTTGGGAACGCTGTCCAGAACACGGGTCCTCTGCCAGCAGGAGACCATGATGAACATGTCATCAATTCCAATACCTTCAGTATGAAAAGTCATAAGAGGAAGAGATTACAAACAATATGGTTACCAGGGCTGTGACTTATGATCTTTGGGGTGTGAAATAAGAGAAAACAATGCATATATAAATGAATCTATTATCAAGTGATCTTAATTTGAAATTATGGAAAAGGAAAACTGATCATGAACATGGTGTCAGTTGATGAAGCCAGATTTTAAACACTGATATGTTCTATGATGGTTGCATATGGTTTAAAAAAATATGTGTCCAGAATAAAGCAGATCGTTTGATGCCAAAGTGATCAGCTATAAATTAATTTAGATTACACTGATATTTTTACACTGATTTTTTTCATTTAATTTCTTGAACATTCAACCAGAGTTCCTTTTAGTTCCGTTAGTTCATTTAACCTTTGAGACAGTAAAAAATTAAGCAGATTTTTGCAGTTTATAAATTATCCAGTGAGCTCAAAATGTTTCATTTGTCAAGCTTAACGGAGGTAATTTTGTTCTCTGAGTCAGTTAAACAGTGTATGGTTGACTTTCTGGATATTCAACAGAACCTACCCAGTATCATGAACGGGCAGGAGGCGACAGTCATGACGAAAGGCTGGCCAAGTAACAACAGCATGCCAAAACTGGACAGGACTGCTAGACCTGTGGTGAACACTCCACCACATGCCACCCACACCTTATTCTGCACATTATCCAGCCTATGGAAGGTAAAGATTAAAGATGCCATTCAGTTCCACAACACATACAAAGTTTTTGTTTGAATCTTAGGGTGTTTTCACACTTGGTTCATTTCAGCCTGTCAAATAGACTCAAACCTTTGACTCAGCAATTTTCTGTGCACATGTGAACATGGAAGGTTTCACATGTGTGAGCACACGACTTGACTTGCCCTTGCTGAACTGTAGACTGAATTGCCTTCAATCTTGTACTTACTAAATCAACAGAGAATTTACAACATGGCCCTTTCCTAATTTATTGTAGTCATAGCAAATATTTTACCAACCTCCAACATGATAGAATTGAAAATGTAATGGCAATGGTGTAGGTGATGGCGAAAAGAGAGATGACTGAATCTGGAGATTTCTCAAATTCCCACTGCATTGACATGGATGTGGAGTATGACACCTAAAAAGAACAGGAAAACACTTAACACATACCACATACCGACAAGACAGATAATATAAACATGCTGCATTTCACCTTACCTTGATGGAAGTTGCTGATTCACCTGAGAAAAGATTTAAAAAGCCTTCCAGCCAAAGGTCTGTTTTTGCTTTGTTGTCCTCTTGTAAATAGTAACGGATTTTGATGGCTTCAGCACTTTCAACAAATGAGTTCTCTTTGTTTAATTTCACACTGCCTAGACTGAGATATAAGGGAAGCCTCTGATCATTAGAGTAATACAGTGGAAACGTCAAATTGATGAGGTCTATATTGCTGGCATTGTAATCAATGATATCTAGAACGTCATTAGAGTAGCAAGTTCCAGCAACTGTTGCACAAACATCCACATATTTCAATGGTTCATCGTGGAACTTCACTTCCATGTTCCTCACGTTACGATCTAAGTCTAGAATCTCCTGAAGTGATTCCACTGTTAGAACATTTCTATCACTTGTGGCTATGAAAGTTGCATGAGTCCCATCTGTGCTCAGCCTTAAACGAGAAAACATTGAAACATTTCCAGGGAAAGTTTCTTCAATATATCTTCTCTCCATCTTGGCTTGTCCATCAACAGGTGTGAACTGCTCCTCGATGTCGTTGGACATCCTGTCCGTCAGAAAATAAAACCCACTCCCCAGCCCTGCTGAGAGGACAAGAGGAGCAATGAAGAACCACCACGGGTGAGATCCAATAAAATAGCCCATCTTCTTCAAACAGCGGCGTAGTGGCCTCTCTATGCAGTCTGTGTGGCATTTTGCCATTGTTATAGAAAATCAACTTTGCTCACTGAAAACTAGATGCTGAAATTTAGTATGGAAGCCACTGCAGAGAATTTATATATTATATACTAGAGCCACAGATTGCTGCTCTCACTACCTTGCAAAGTTTCAGACCAATAGTAAAGAGAGCTGTGTGTGGTCACACCCATCTCAATTTTGGTGTGTGAATGTGTAGTAATGGCTCACTGGTTCCAGCTCAATACTAATCATTGTCACCAGTTTCCTGTAGTTTTACCCCCAAATCCCAAGTGATCCCTTTTCACGGTTGAAGAGAAGATGCATTCAAAGCCTTTCAAGACCAGTGGAGTGTTTGATAAAGCCGCAGAACAAAGGAGTGTTGTGGTCTACAGTATGTCTTTGTTGAGACCCTTCAATTAAAAACGTTCTCTGTATACCTGTCAGCTGACTCATTTTCTGAGGTAGCCATCTCTCCATCCTCCACTGGATGTAAACTGACCAGTAATTTGGGAAATAAAATACATTTACATGTGTTTCTAATGTCTTTACAAACTCCAAACATACAAAATTGATGGACTAGTTGGCTTTACAGATATGTCTGGATAAAACAAATTTTTGTATGGCACTACCCTGGGTTTCATATCAGGGATGGGACTACTTTTATCTTTCTTCCTCGTTATATTTTATCAGACACACACATCCTAATGGAAACATATAGCACCCTGTAACACTGACAAGGGATACATTGGTCATCACTATGAGCTCAAAAATAATAAAATTTCCGGGGAGGCAAAAAAACATTGTCTCTGATTTCAGCCGGCTTTCGGTTTTTTGAAAGGTACTGGCATTCATTCATCCTCTCTGTAATGAAAATATAAATCCTATTCTGATTGCTCTGAGTTTGTACTGTTTTATCAAGGAATGGATTCACCCATCCTAAACCTTGATATCTTACCTAACATGTGAAAGTTCTAAATTAATTGGAAAGGATTATCGTTTATCAAATAATGATTGCATAATATTGATTAAAACAAATTCAACAATATATATACTTTATAGCACATGCCATTAAAACATAACTGACAATATCAAAAGGCTATAGCTCTAATTTGCATGTACGACTTTTTAAGAAACCTGGTAACAAGTAAAGCGCCATGACGTCACGTCTGCAGGTTGAGCGGAAGTTGCTAAAACAGCAGGCTGTCACCGGAGACGCTAGCTGCCTGCTGCCGTAATAACAAGTGAAGTTTCGTGAAATAGGAATTGTCAAGTCAACGTCAAAGTACTTCCCACAAGAATATGGATGAAGACGTATTGACAACTCTGAAATTATTGATAATCGGAGAAAGTGGAGTCGGAAAGTCAAGGTTTGTCGCTCTCGGCAGCTAGCTTACAAGCTAGCTAGCTAGCCTGTTGTGAATGTTGACACTCAGGTTGTTATTATTCCGCACTCAGTCGAGCAGCTGTTGCTGGCACACGTTTCTGCTGTTGACCTTGTTAAACGAAGTAAGAGTACATGCCGTTAGGTGTATCTAACAAATAAAATTAATTATGCCAGCTGACTTTAAAGTTAATGTTACACAGCTAGGTAGCTGTCTTCGTTTGCTAATAACGTTAATGTGTTCGCTGATAAGCTTATGCAAATGTACTCTTGCTGATCCACAGTCATAAGAGCTGGTTAGTGAAGAACAAAGCTGCATTGTGATCCTGTGATTCCACCATAATTTGCTGTGTAAAAAGAGAAGACAGAGCCGTTAGTCAACAGGTTTCATCCTATTGTATGTCTCTCTCATTTCCACTCTGTTTCCCCCAACAGTCTCCTCCTGAGGTTCACAGAGGATACTTTTGATCCTGAGCAGTCAGCGACAATAGGTCTCTCTCTCTCTCTCTCTCTCTCTCTCTCTCTCACACACACACACACACACACACACACACACACACACACACCTCTAGAAATGTTTAACTCTTGTCTTATTTTTCTCTGTTTATGCTGAACTCTTCTTTCTTTCTCCTACTCTTTCTCTCGATTGATCAATGCAGGTGTGGATTTCAAAGTAAAGACAATTGCTATAGATGGGAACAAAGCTAAGCTCGCCATATGGGTAAGTCCTGTCCTCATAGTATTATCCATAGCTGTGATGTCATGAAAAACATTGTGAAATATGAGGTTTCACCATAAGATGGCGTCATTACATAGTAAGTAAGCAAAACAAAAGCGGTAGACTGGAATGAAAGGGAAAATGTCTTCCATCCTTCTGGCATGGAGTGTACAGTACCTGTTGGCCATAAAATGTTCTTTTTTTGCTTTTTGGATTCTGTCGCTGGTGTTCATCATGAATGTTTGTGTCTGTGTTTTTGGGACAGGACACAGCTGGACAGGAAAGGTTTCGCACCCTGACTCCCAGCTACTATCGCGGTGCACAGGGTGTCATACTTGGTGAGCACTGATGCTTAATGAAGTTTTACAATGCTACTTTTTCTGGAATGAGAACCAGAAAAACACATACTGGCAACAGTTATTACCAAATTAGTGAAATCATCATATTAATTGTGTTTGAAAAATGTTTTAACTTCCCATTCTTCATTAAAGGAATTATATCCCCTCTACTTACACCAGTTGCTCTCAAAAGATCCTTGTAATCTCTCCTCAGCTCTTATTTTATATCTTTTGTTAGCACATTACTCTTATCTGATCCCTCCAGGGTCATAGGAATATTGTCAGAGCGCACTCCTTGCTATTGATTGTTTATAATTTTGAAGCTTATTGTAGTGTTGCAGTCACTGTAAGTTACTCTGAATGACATAATTAGTTAAATAGTCTTATTTTCTACTGTCTAACTTCCTAATCAGAATTTAATAGTTAAAAGTTAAGACAGTATTGACATTAAATATTTATTCCCTCTTCCTCATGCCCTCATCCTGTGTTTCTGACAGTGTATGACGTCACAAAACGAGACACTTTCACAAAGCTTGAAAACTGGCTGAATGAACTGGAAACCTATACGACACGCAACGACATTGTAAAAATGCTGGTTGGGAACAAAATTGACCAGGTGAGTCTGTGTAGCTTTGATTTCTGATTTATACAAGATTAAGTTGTTGAAATCACAGACATGAAGTTACAGATTTTACTTCTCCACCAGTCTTATCTCCTTGACAATTGTTTAGTAGCTGTTAATTCATATTCAGGCTATGCTGTGTAAAGACTCAAAGGTGTGGAATTATTTGTGGACTTTGGCCATAGAAATCCCTCTCACATTTACTAATCCTAAAAAGTAACCCGGATACCATACAGCACCGGGAGTAAACAAAAAGTATTTTGCAGATCTGCTCACTGTCATACTATTTTATTTTGTTTTCACTTCTAGATTTTATTAAAGCATTCCCTCCCTTAGAATATGTATTTACAGGTGCAGGATTGGAGGAAGTTTCATGGGCTGTCTGTTTGGTTTTCAGGACAACCGTGAAGTGGACAGAAGTGAGGGTTTGAAATTTGCAAGGAAACACTCTATGCTATTTATTGGTATGTATACCTCAGTACTATCAAACATGGTTATTTTAAGTATTAATGCCCCATCGAACCATAGAACTAAACTTTGTGTTTACCATAGTACTGAACTTGAAACTCTGAACTGTAATTGCATAGTTGGAACAAGTCAAGACATCACTTAGCAAGTCATGCATTTAGTTTGGGTTTGTTGCTTTGTTTATACTGCTTTGGCATTTTTGAATCTCCACTGTCAGCATCACATTGAAAGATGTAGCCACTCCAGAAGAACTGCATTATGATTAAAATCTAGCGGTCTTTCATTTATCAAATCCATGTATACACGTGTTCCTTATTCCCAGCTCCAATCTGCCCCTCTCTGGGAAATTAGGTTAACATTTCTGTAGAGTTTCCATTTTAGAATGGCTAAATTAAGGGGTTTTGAAAAGGGCTGGGCAAGAAGATGTCATGGATTTTTCTCTGCTGTGTGGATGTCTTGTTTCCACTAAATGTATCTTGCTTCTTAGATGAAGTCATGTCATACTTTTTATGTCATGTTTGTCAACACATGGCAATTTGTAAAGCCCTTATAATAAGTGTTATGACATAAAAAAAATCACCAAAAATGAAATGTGTTCTCTTGAGTTCAAATATATATAGAGGTTTTTTAGAGTGTACTTTGGAACATTTCAGAACACGCTTTACCAATGTGAAGTTTTACTGACTTCTGCTGTCTATCTGTTGATCCCTAATGAATCTCAACACTCCTCATTTCTTCATACAGAGGCCAGTGCCAAGACCAAGGATGGGGTTGAGTGTGCCTTTGAGGAGCTTGTGGAGAAGATCCTCCAGACTCCAGGGCTTTGGGAGAGTGACACCCAGGGTCAGAAGGTCCGTCTGGGGGACCAGGAGCAGCGTGGCGGCAGGGCCTGTGGAGGGTACTGCTCGATACCCTAAAACTGGACAAAACTGAAAAGGCATCGATAAGAATCCCAGCGGACCACGGATGAAGACGCAAAGAAAGAGATGAAGAGAGAGAGAGAGAGAAGAGGATTGGTCCTGTGTTAGAAGAGGTCATTGTTGGAATAGTTTGGGCGGTCAGATGGACTTTGCTGTTTGCACACTTCCTATCCAACCATCACCTGTCACGTGTCACAGTTAATTACTCGCTGTTTGGAACACAGATGAAAAGATCATGTGAAAATAATCTCTTGTCAAAGGAAGTACATTATTTAAAATTAACCATGCCAAGTATACCCCATGCTAGTTACACGTCTGTTTTGAATTTATCATCTGGGCGACATTGATTCTGTTGTACATTAAGGCATCAGGTTAATACATAGTGGCTATAACAGGCACCAATTTGTACTGTAGGTTAGAATACATAGCTTGTCAAATTTAATCTGAAATGATTACTTATAATCAAGATGGCAGCCTTCCCATCCTGTCCCTCCAGGAAAAAGCTAGTTTACTGCTTTTCTTCTGTACATTCTACACACTACATGTTTCTATAAAGTATTCAATGTTCTACTTGACATATAGATCGATCTGCAAGCCTTATGAAGTACATACCACATCACATGGACTGAGGGTTATGGGGGAAGAGACTTATAATGTAGGATGTGTGAAAGCCCCCATTGAGAACCTCACCTGATGAAGGCTTTATGCACCAGAACACTGTGAATGGTCCCAAAGAAGACATTTCATAAAATTCATGTGGATTACCCAGTTACTGATCCCAATTTATCCTCCATGTTATCTCAGTTTTTATTTGATGTGTAATGTTCCTCAGCAATTGTATATCTGCATCCTATGCTTCCAAGTGTATAGATGCTTCACAGTTGATGGATTCCCTGTCATTTTTCCTCTTTACATGGGGACATGCAATGCAGCACCTCTTTGCAGAATGCAGTCTTGTTGCATTGCCTGTTACCAATGTGTGTCTTGATTGTTGCACGTCCAGACCATAATTTTCAGTCAGAAAAAAGAGAGGTTTACATTACTGAGAGCTTTTTGCAATAAAAATATGCAATTTTACTGACTGGAGCTTTTTGTTTCTTTTACCTGTCTGCTCTAGCAAGAAAGCAATTAATTGGCTCTCTTAGGCTATTAACTTCATGGGACAAAGTGGGCAGTTGGTCTTTATGAGCTTTTGTTCATTCATTTATATTTTACTGTCTCTGTGTAGCACAGTGGTCCATGCAATGTCCTGTTAACATTCAGAAGACATTTCTCACATTGTAGCATCAGGGAATTCCCTGTGGCACTTAACTGAGAAATGTCATTAAGACCTGTGCTCTTTCCATCAAGGAGCATTATATCTGCAATATACTCTGGATTTGTTGCATGGTTGCTGTGTGTTTGAAATGTTTTGTTTGTTAAAAGTTCTCTTGATGTTTTTTTTTTCTTTTCTTGATTGACTCTCATAATTTTTTATGTTCCTTCTGTTGTGCATCAGTATGAATCGCATTTCTTTAAAATTATATCTGCCTTAAAATTGAATGGCTAGTTTTAATGTCTTATAACATGGACATTTGTATTGTTTCAAACTGAAATAAATGACAATCTTAAGATACCCTTACCGCAGACTAAATACTCTTTTATTGCCATTTAAGAATTGCCACTCAGTTTCCATGTTGTGCGGGGCCTACCTAATCAGAAGCAGGTTACAGGGGAGATGGCGTGAGGCGGTCTTTCCATAATACCTCGCTGATGACTCTAGCCTGTTGTACATGCAAGACTGAAAGCATTCTTTGCACAAAATGTCACCAAATAGGCAGAAACTGGGACCCAAGTGGAAAAACCCTGGTAAGCATGTTTTAGAAAACTGTGCCAGAGGACAGTGTGTGATTATAAGCTTATGTTCGGTGTCAGGAAGTCCCCAGATGGAACAGGATGCTCCCCACAGCTTTCTCTGCAGAGCCAGAGTACCAGACATTCCCTTGAGGTTTATCATGTTCTCTATATTTCCTATATCAGAGTTTTTTTGGCAGGTGACCCCACATTGAGGTCAGAAAATTCCTGAGATCTCATTTGGCATTTACGTAACGTTTTAACATCTAAAACAGATGAAAACTGTGGATCTCTCGTACTGGTGTTTACTGTATGCGAAAATGCAAAAACAAGGTTTTGCTCCTCAGGGGCCAGAAATCGGGCACCTCTTTGCGAGCCACTTGTTGATTCTATAAGGGACCCTGGCCTCTGGTTAGTGGTTAGGCCTAAATTTATTCTTCTGCTGATTTCCCTTACCAGTACACCACCTTCTTGCCCATTTGACAATCTCACTTTAGAATGGAAGTGGCAAGAATTTAATAAAACTTCTAGACCTGCAACTGCAAACTGTTTGTGATCAAAATAACCTTTGGATACTGTAATGTGAAGAAAGCACAATGAGCATGCACAATGCACAACAAAAGAATATAAAGAGCCCAGCTGGTCCTAATGTTTCACATTAGGTTTATTCAAATTGCTGCTGTGATAGTTTAGCATTGGATGAAGATCCAGTCTCATGGAAGTTAATATAACTTACTGCAACAGAGAGCAATGAGAAGAAGTAATGAACATAGCATCAACAGTAGAAAATATACAACTGAGGATTTTTTTTCATTTTACAATACAAAAATGATTGAAAACATAATGTCAGACTTTATCAACATTACAAAATGATTGTCACAGAGGCTTTACAGATATTGCAAGGCACTGGTTTTTACGCCACCTGGTGAACAATTTTCCAGGGCTGTGTGGAATGACATGCTGTGAGACCAGAGGCTCACACTAAACACCTACACACTGTTTGTCAGGGCTACTTGGACAGTCTGGATCTCAGAGATGTGAGAAGATTTCTGGATGATGCGGCTGGTGAGCGCGGGTCCTGTGGTGCAGCTGTGCCTTGCAGCGGTG
>OMKZ01002025.1:11930-24973 GCA_900302535.1 Neoniphon sammara | reverse complement strand
TAGTTTGTGTCTGTCCCACAGAAAAGGAGCCTGAGGATAATATATGACAGGTGATGAATGACATTGAAACCATGCTACAAATTATTTGCTTCTTCTTCTTCTTCTTCCAGTTAAAGAATATTAACATAATAATAATAATAATTATTATTATTATTGTTATTATTATTATTGTTATTATTATTATTATTATTATTATTATTATTATTATTATTATTATTATTATTATCTATTAGTAGTTGTTGTTGTTGTTGTTGTTGTTGTTGTTGTTGTTGTAGTAGTAGTAGTATCTATAAAATTGGAAAAATTAGTACAGACATAACAAGCAAACTTTTTCTTGTTTTTAGTGGTAAAGTGTTGGCTAGACTTCAGTTAAGAATTAATTAAGAATGTGAACATTTGGCATAATGACTTGTGTCAAAGGGGGTGATTGGAGTGAGGTAATCAGTGTGAAGACATTAAGGCATGATGGTTGAATGCTCCATCAAAAAGGTCACAAAGTTTAGTTATCAGCAGAGTTTACTCTTTACAACAGTTTTACAGTGAACCATGCCCCGATCAAAAGACATTTCAGAGGACCTCAGCAGAAGAGCTGTTGCTGCTGCTGTTGCTCTTTAGCTTTTATTTAACCAGGAGGACCTGCTGAGATTAAATATTACTGTTGTTGAAACTCCAAAGGCCAGAGAGGGCTACCGAAATCTCCAAAAAGTCGGGCTTCTGCCAGTTGACAATCAGACGGATAAATGGATCAGGATGGAAGCAATTCAGCACCACTTTGACCTCCCCAAGATGTAGGTGTTCTGCGGTGTTCTGTTCTACAAAAGTGCCATACAAATCTCAATGAGGGGACAGAGAACTCCAGGGTAACAGCGGAGAGTCTGCATGCATCTCTTGCAATTGGTTTGCATGTGCTAACATCTGTTGTCAGGAGTTCACACTCCATAATTTAAAAAGATGTACAGGACTAGTGCTTACGTAAGGATACCATGGAGGAAACAAGTCTTTACTAAAGATGACCTGTATGCTCCACAGTGCAACTGCTCTGTGGGCATTTGAGCATATTTGGCAAACCTCCCAGTTTTCAAAGGAAACTTTTCATGTCCCAGTTCCACTTTTTCATTTGTCCATATCATATATTTTGATCAAATGGCAAAATCTACCCCTTTGCTATATTTGTTAGAGATAAGAGAGAGACGAATACAGAGAGACAAAAATATACTATCACTGCTGCTGTGTCCAAATGATCAACAAAGAACATTAGACCGAAGATGCAGTCTCCATGGTTACCTTATTGGTAGTTCTCAGTTCCAATTACTTTCGTCTTCACTAAAGACACCATTAGGCAGACATAAACTGCCCCTGTTTTGGCTGGGAGTCAGAGTGAGAGTCTCACATTCAAACTAAGATATTTTTTAAGCCAAAGGCTCATTTGATTTTGACATCAAATGTTGAAGGTCTTGGAAAACTATAGTGTGAAATACACATGGGTCTTTACATTAATAAATAACTTTGTTTAGCGTCTGCTCCAGTTAGGCGCACAGATTGTGCAAGATGTATAAATAAAAATAAAACAAAAAAACTATGCATAGTTATATAGTTGTAATAATAAGCTACCAAACTCACATAGCAGAGAGAGTACACTGGCAAAATACAAGTCATTGTGCAACTATATGGCTTTGCCTCTAGAATGAACTGTAGACCTGCAATACAGCCCTGATCCCGCTTATTTTTGAAATACAAAATGAGAAAAACACTGAAGTTAGAGCTACTGTTTTTTGCAGGTTCTGTCACAAGATTTGCCACCTTTTGCTCTTTGATACCACCTGACCAAGCACAGTTTAGGAAAAAATATTTCCAACAAGACATTTTTATAAATGGCTCAGATGAAATAGTCAAAGTACAGAAAACAGAAACTAAGAAAAAAAGAAGAGAGAAAAAAAGAGGGAATTTTTTACTTCAAGTCAAGTCAGAGACCTGACCTTAAGCTTATTGAAACGCTGTGGCACAATCTGAAACAAGCTATTCATGCAAGACATCCCCAAAATATCAATGAACTCAAACTGTTTTTTTTAAAGTGAAGTGGTCCCAAATACCTCTTACTGTTGTGCGGTCTGGTGAGCAGCTACAGAAAACATTTGCTCAAGGTTAGTGCTGCTAAGGAGGTTCTACCAGCTCTTAAATATAAAAGTTCACATACAGGAATGCAGATAATACCCTACTATTCACGGTCATTTTGTCACAGCTGTAAAGTATCATTTACCATGGAGTCATGTTGGTCAAAAATGTGCCTCTTTTTCTCCCAATTTAGTCATATCCAATTCCCAGTGTGTGCCACAGTCATTGTCGCTGCTGCTCACTCCCCACTATTGATTTGGAGAGGGTGTAAACTACCATGTGCCACTTCCAATCAAGTGTATCTAACTGCGGCTTGCAGACTCCAAACCACACCACTCAAAGACACGCCCACAAGTCCGATACACGCCCCCTGAGAGCGATTATAGCTGTGTCTCAACAGCACGCCGCATAATCATTCTAACCAAGTTTTGAGTATTTAGGGTGTTTACACTGTAAAAGTCAATATAGGTACTCAATAGGTGTAAGCATTTTGGGTCGCTCAACTGCACACTTGATTCAGTATCTGCACACTACAATGCAGTGCATTGCAGAAAGGGAGCAGCTACGTGTGGCTTGGAAATTAAGGAGAAGTTCATTAAAACCAACAATAAACCAAAATATCTGTTGAGAAAATGTTTTTTTGGATTTTTTTTTGCATTTGTGTAGTAGATGTATGTTGAATTTCTATCTTGCTAATTGTCACAAGAGTATATATACTCTAGATTAGTATACAGTATGTTTAGTATTAGTATGTAGTATGCTTTTGGGACACAGCCTAAGGTTTTGGGAAAATTGAGGGGTAAGGGTTCTCCTGCACTCTGTAGATAGACCCCAATGACCCTCCAGTTCCCAAAAACAGTTGAAAACAGTGCTTCTTCATGTTTTTAGTCAAGACTTTGGTAAAGCGCAGGGTAGACTGGAATACAAATGTGAACCTGTGGCATAATAAGGTTTGTGAAGGCACCACTGCACCAATAAACTTGGGTCTGCACAGTGGTGGCTGTGTGATTTCACCGTTGCCCTGCACCACCTGTGCACTCCAGCCTCCATTCTTGTTTTCTAAGGGTGTGGGCACTGCGGCCAGAGTGAATGGCAACGTCTGGGTCTGATCCACATAGAAGGGCAGCAGCTCCTCAAAACTGATACTCATTTCCATGTCAGCAAATATCAAAAGCTCCAAAAGAAAATCTAGAGAGAACTTCCCCGAAAAGCAACCTTCAGAAGTAAAACCGCTGAGCCACTCCTAAAAGAACAGGGCATTCGTCTCTTCTGAAACTAATTATTCAAGGCTTCAGGCACTTAACATTAGAAAGCCCAGCCTGCTGTGCTCTGTATTTAAAGTGAATGGAAATCTATGATATGAGAAGTATTTTGAGCTCCCCTTAAATGAATTCATGTCATTCAGGCAAACAATCTCATGCTGTATTATAGTGTGCAGTGGATTGATGGCTCATTTAATCCGAGCCTCTTTATCCTTGCATATGCTCAAGACTGTGGTGTTGGTATATTCATGTCAGCCTGTTTTTAGCAAGATTACGTTAGATATTCTTTAGCTAATCTTTGTAGATTTATTAAATGCCTCTATGTGTGTATGGACACGTGTTTACGTATGTGTGTATCTGTGTGCATTCATGTATCTGTGTCAGTGATCTGTACCTGTGTGTGTGTGTGCGTGCGTGTGTGCGTGCATTTCAATGCCTGTGGGTGGCTATGTGGATGAATCTAGGCTTGTATTATCCAATGAAATTTTAAAAAATCAGTTAAGTACACAAAATGCAGTTTTGAAGCTTGAAAACACAGAGAAAATATTTCCTAAGAGCCAAAAAAAAAAAAAAACCCAAATAGAAAACACCTACTGTACCAGCATGGTATTTATCAAACTGGAGGACAAGGTGCCAAGACAGAGGCACTGTGTACATTATGTAAAGGCTTTTGGGAAAATAAGAAATATAGTTAACTCCCAAAATCGACAAAATTTTTTTAGCTCTTTGGAAATCTTTAAATGCAAGGACTTCATTTATTACTGAACGGTTACTGAGCTGGCACAAGTTAATACATGTGAGGGCCAACCATTTACAGTTTTGTTTGACACAGCCAGCTCCAGCCTAAGACCTTACCTGTTATTATGATCCCCTTTTCAGAAGGCTGTTTACTTTGACGTTCCCACTGAGTCAATGGGAAATTTGAACTTGTAGTAGATGAAGAATATGTAAAGAAGAACAGAGATGCTGAAGTAGCAGCAAAAAATCTGAATGGCGACACAGGAAAGCTAGCCAAGGATTTGTGGGTGCATCCCTTACCAGCTTACTAATGGAGTTAGGAAGTCATGCTCAGGGATTATGTGGTGCCATAAAGGCAGCTTTAGAGGCAGCTGCGAAGAGCAGAAAGGGGGGGACAGCCAGGAACAACCATCTCATGTGCGTTAACTTCTATTTCACACAGGCTTTGCCCTCTAATGAGGCTCTATTGGCTTAGCTGCTCATCTAGTTACTGTACCTCAGCACACTCAAAATTTGCAACCTCATGCCACGTATGTAAGCCAGGAGCAACACCAATCCTCATCTGTTATTCGTCAGCACTCTGAAATGAGGACATTGCCTTGGATGGAAGCGTCTCATTGGCCGACCCGCCTCAGCCTGGACGCTGCTGTAGAGCCCCACTGGCAGTGTGTTGCGTGCCTCAGCAGTAAACACACCACTGAAGGGGGTGGCGTTCCCATCGGAGTTCTTCGACTGCCACGGCTCCGTCATCAGTAAAGTACAAGCACTTTTGGAAACACTTCCAACATATCCCAAAACAGCACTTGTGGGGAGTCAACACTGGTGGTGGCTCTCCTGCCCCTCTGCCCCGGTCTGGGACGCCCTGCTGCTGACATGCCTGAGGAGGATGATCCAGCGCTGCCAGAGGTTGCTGAGGATGATGATCTCTTGTCTGTATGTACTCAAGCAGCATTATATACTTGTGCTGGACAACATGCTAGCTGCCCACATTTCCCCTGGCTCTGCAGATTGGTCAGGAAGTAGAAAACTAACCCCACCACAGACGAGGTACGTCCATGAAAGATCTGATTCCCACTGTCACACCACTGGCTACTCTCTGTGCCCCAAACAAGGGAGGCGTGAGAGTTGTCAGCTGGTTGTCTGCTGGAGCCCTGTTTCCCTAGGTCTTGAGAACCAGAGTAATGAGAGTCCCGCTGACAAAAAGAACAGTGATATGAGACGCTTCCTGGATCTCTGCCTGCTAAATGCATGCATCACACAGAGACAGTTTCACATGTGTACATGAAAGAAGCTACCGTAATTGTTGTAGCCAGGTGATTGGTTCACAAGATATACTTGAAAGATGCATATAGCTTATGGCCTCCAGCCACTGTATTTTAGTGGTGTATTCCCCACATCAGTGCTTCGAGTTCTGAGCTGGAGCTTAAGCTGAGAACTGCGACAGACTATTTTGATGTGTTGTTTCATGCCCCTAGTTTGTCTGCAGCCATTGAGAAGAATAGGTGCATTTGTTCTGTGTCTGACATTTTCTATTTCTCTGAGGCTTTAGTGTTGCTCCTGCTTCATGTGGTGGAGCCACAAAAGGTTTGAATAGGCCCACCCTGATTGTCTCAGCACCACCATACAAATCTCCAGTGTGCGGAAGCAACCAGATTATTGGCTAAACGAATAGAAGGCTCCCCATGTGGGTTACCCCAACTAGAGTTACCATGTGTAACTATCATTATCCATGCCTATTGTCAAGCTTTGCAGTAGTTCATGGCTTAAGGTCATGTTCACACTAAGCCGGGTACATTTGAAAATGCTGTTTTGGTGTTCCATCCACACTGCGCCACACTGGTGTTCTTAGACTGTTTTCCAAAAGTACCATCCGCACTAAAACACCTCAAAGCACTTAAACTTTGTTGAAGTTTGTAGCAAGCCTACGCACTTAGATTGCATATACTGTAGATTTCCCATCCACATGACAAAGCTAATGCATCCAAATTTAAGCAATTTTGGAGAAAGTTTTCAAAAACCTCAGTTTTTATGAATGGAAAAAAACATTTTAGTGAGGACAGAAGGTCAAAATGGAGAAAAAAACCATGCATTTTCAAATTTACTCAGCTTAGTCTGGACATAGCCAAAGAGGATGTCTTGCTTCCCTTGTTCACAGCCATTTAGCCACCTGTCTTATTCATACTTTATCTGAGTGTGAGACAAAATGTAGTAGAACTCTAAAGTACATTAAAAGTAAAAAGTTGTGCAGGTTCAAGGTATGTTTACGCTCCACAGGCACCTTTGCAGAGTCAGTTGTCACTTATCAATTACGCATTGTCTTGAACGATGCTTTCTCATTAATTTTGATCATCACATCACTGCATGCTGCACACTGTCATGCAGTTAGCCTCGGTAGCATGCTGTGTGAAGTCTGGCCTGTGCTGCTGAGGGAGTGATAAATATCAGAGGACATAGGTGTTCATACGTCAGCAGTAACACATCCCTCGAGACCACCAATCTCATCATTAGTGCCAGCCATGCCTGCAGAAAGAGGGGACTTTATTGTGCAGTCCTAGTGCAATTGATCTCTGCTAACGTGCACAGAGTGTGGTCTCTTGCTGCAGGTATTGTTTGTTTAGCCCCTGAAGATGACATCCATCTTAGATGTACTTCAAAACGCAGGTTTGTTTGATCTATCTGGCTTACCAACATGCTCTTCCCAATTTAAAGCCAGTGGAGCAGTGACTGGGCACTCGGGTTACGATTCATGGCTCAAGTTTTCCTTGCTTACTTGCCCTCTTTCTTTATGTTGTTTTTCTACATGGGCGACTCTTTTGCTTCAGTCTGATGGAGGACATCATTTGTGGCACGAGCCACGGCCTTACACAGATGAGATTTTGTTGGTATTTGAAATGCTGTCTTATTTTCTTCACATTCTTTAGCAAGAAAATTGTAACAAATAGCATGTGATATGGACAATCAAATTCAAAATCAGGTATAAAGCAATGCAACCAACTGCTTTGAAGATGTTACAAACTACTATTGAATCCCGCTTGTAAGCTACAGATGTTGCTACTAATGATTCCTAAAGACCTGCACTGTGAAGTTAGTTATGTTTCGCTTACAGCATGCGCACAAGGCTTTTAATGTACTATTCCTGCTCAAAATTGATTTTCTTTACTGTTGCACCACTGTGTTAAGACACACAACTCTATGGCAAATATAATGGTGAAAATCTTTGCAGCTTTAAACTTCATCAGTCCCTCTTTTAAGCCCCATTGTTGCAATGCTGTGAGGTTTTGGTCCCGTCCCTGACTGGGTTGCCTGACTTCATTTTGTTATGTGCTGACAGTCCTCCAACCATCTGGTTTTCTCTCATCAGTGTCCTTCCTGAGAAGCAAAGTAAGATACTTTAAAGTGGGCTACAAAAACAGCTACAAAGCCACAAAACAATCTGTTTTTTTTATGTTCCTGTTATCAGAGCACCAAGTACCAGCCATTCAAATGCTTGTACTTCACTCTCCCAAATGTACTGTATAAGAATAACTACAATTTATCAAAGCACTTGGTGTGACATAAAGAGAAATTATCATGCTAAAAATAAGAGTTCAGGATGTTTCCAACAAATGAATACACTGCATAACAAGGGCAAAGACACTCTTCTCTGCCTGCTAGTGGAATTCTGGGTCTGTTCCCATTCCAAATGCTGCTCTGTTTGTGCCTGAGGTCAAAACGAGAGGTCATTAGCAGCTTTGATGTACTGTATGCTCTCTCATATGATGCATATCAGCAAGGGTTGCTTGTGAAAATGCATTGTGCTTGTGATCAATTCCCATTTTCATAACTGGTTCAGCCTATCCACAGATCTGTGAACTGCCTAATTGGGGCAGAGGAGTGTGAGGCAGTACATCCCTTACCTATACTTTACCCTTTCATTAAACTTTTGAAACATTTACAACCTAAATTGTTTGTGTATCATCAGTGCGGTCATGCCTTTCTTCTTGGACTGAAATATTGTACTCTGAACCATGAGGATACATAATCTAGTGCACCTCTGTCTTGTTTTTCTTTCTTTCTTTCCTTTTTCTTTTACTTTGGCATTTCAAGGGCTAAGTTAACAAATAACCTTTACGGCATGCATGCTGAAACAATAGACAGTTAATCTCTGGGTCATAAAAGGTGATCCTGACTGTATAACTAAAGCTGATCAGGATCAGTATGCAAAGCCATGGGCCTCTGTGTGTGAATTAAAGCAAAAGAATAAGTGAGTGGGGCCTGTCCTAGAAGGAGTAAGAGTCCACCGGCTGTCAAGGGATCTAATTATGGTCATGTTCCTCTGTCATCCCACAGTGCACACTGGAATGTTGTGTTGTTACCCCCAACCTTCCCCGTGCTGAAGTTAAGCCGTCTCGCCTGCAGCGTTTGTGAATATTTGAAAGTATTGCCGGAGGAAGAGAACGAAGCTGGCATTTCTCCTCCAAGAGACGTGGATGGGTACCCTGGTGGCAGGCGGTGAGGCAGAACGTCTCTCCGTAAAAAAACAACAAAAGTCAAATACAAAAAGGCCCTCTGTGCCTTTGTCACTGCTTAAGCTTTTAAAAGCTCTCCTGCACATCCACACAACAGGTTCAAGGTTTTAAGCAGCACAGAAAGAGAATGAATAAAACTTAAAGTACAATGGTCACAAATCCTCAGAAGAAATGGTGGAGGGCTCGCTGAAGGCCAAAAACATCTGCAAGGTACTTAGAGATAACTGTCCAGTTGCAGAGACAAAGATTAAGACAAGTCCCATGTGACCAGTGGACACAGTTTACAGCAAGGCCTTGTCAAACCGACTCTCTAGCTCTCCCCAAAAGGCGTTCAAGCAAAAGAACCTGATAAGTGTGTTCAAAATGGAAAAACAGACTCATTTTTATTCTTTTCTAATATATATTTTCCTTAATTGTAAATATCAGAAGGAATGGGATCAGGAAAGGCAGAGGAGTTATGACCTTTAAACAGCAAAGTGTGCACAGCAAACAAAAACTAGTGAAAATTAGGGTGCATTCAAAAACTAAAACACACAGCAAGCAACCAAACCTCAAACACCGCAATCCCACACACCAGCAAACAGAGAACAGACTGTAACCAACAAGGAAAGAGTTAGAGGTAACACAGAAATCTATAATATAGACAGTGTACAATGTTACTGCACTAACTCAGTTAGAAGTGACTGAAGGGCAAAACAGCAGCTGTCAGCTTTAGCCACAGCAATGACTTCCTGCAACACAATAAACTACACTATGAAATTGCACATTCACCCGAGGCCGGTCCCTATATTACACCTGCTACAACACCTCAGGGATAAGAATCACCTACATTACCACTTAGAGTGTCCTATTTACCTTTTACGCACAACTTACTGCTTGGCACACTGTGCAAGCCGCACTGCAGGCACAACAGTTCACACCCCGAGCATGACCTGCAACACAAACACTGACCACCTAATAACCACACACCACGTTAACTCCATAAAACAAGGCAGTGCAGTTTGGAGGAAGGTGCTTCGATAGCTTACCTCAAGACAAAAATGCATTTCAACACAATGTACACACAGTGAATTAAGCCTTTCCCAGGAATGAATCTACGTTAGAGCACTAGGAAAGATTCTGCCTGGTTTGAGCGCGTTACACGACATGAATTACAAGGCTGCAAAATGAAACTAGCAGCATTATGCTCTTATCATTAGCTCACAGGCGAGAGTGATTACCTGATGGGCAGCTCCTACCTGTCAGACATGGATTAGGAATTATTCTCCCAAAATTGAGATCTTGATTGGAAGAAACCTGAGCCTAGGATGAAGTTAATTCTGTTTGATTTCAGCAAGAATATATTTTTTAACTTAAGAGAGAAAAAATGTCTTGCACTTAAGAGACAACTGAAAACTATTCTTGTGCTTTTTTTTTAGGTAAATTATACAGCAAGGAAATATGGTGGCCATCACTGAATCTCTTTAAAAGACTCCAACAATATCAGTGACCTCCATCCACATCATAAACAGGGTTATCCATGTATGCTTGTAAGAATTTACCATAGAGGCCTCTTGATCTCTGCAAATTTCCATTTCTATTCTCAGCCAAGTGTCTATACTTCCAGCAAAGTTTGGCTTCACATAGTTTGGATGCTTTTTGACTCTCTGTGCCAGATTACTTAAATTTTAATTCTTGGTTTGATTGTAGTTGTCCGATTTCTATCAAGGAAAACATAACAGATCAGTTTTGCTGAATGAAAATCAATTTCCCAGATTCAGTTTCAGTGAGAAGCACATCTGTTATTTGTCTCCCTGAAACAGCATCTTTTTTAAAACTTTTATAAACATGTTACCACAACTAGCTGATGCATGTAAATCTATTGCATTTACTGGTCTATTTGTTGCTGGTATATATACTTTTACAATGTCATTTTATCAATTTTGGTGTCATTATCTGCTGCATGAGCTGTAAAACCTTCATTATTTCTGGATATTTATTATATAGAAAACAGATAGAAACTCTGAACTTTAGTTTCCCAAGAAAACAGTTCAATTATTTATTTCATTGTTTAATTGCCACAGTGGAAGTCTAAAACATAAATATGACAGTTTATGATGAAAGAGCCAAGCAAACTTTCAAGTGAGCACCTTTAGCAGCTTTTTCTTTCTCCAAAGTGAAATAATTTGTCACCCACTGCTATGTCTTCTATTTTTCCTAAGTTGATGACAGTGTCATGCTACATGGTGCACTTGGCAGGCTGTTATCCATCCATCTACTCTGAAGCACGTTACCTCATTAGTGACTGTGCTACAGTGTGCAGGGTACAAAGCGGCTGGTTTATAATGGGTAGATCTGAATAATGCTGTCTACCTCTCCCTCTGCTTTCACCCAACTGTCTTGTCTTTTCAAAGATGCAGATGTCCGTATCAGTTACCCACCACAGTGCTGGACCCATTTCATTACACCTGGACTATCTGAAATCTTCAGACAAACCTGAGAGAAGCCTGGACCTTGCCAACATTTCAAAACTGCCCCTTTGACTCCTTTCTAATTGTGCTCAAATTACTAGCAAGAGGACTGTTAGCTCTTCTAATTGTAAAAATAATGTGATGGAGTGTAAAAAAGTTATATTAGTACATCTAGTGTATAACAATGAGTACACAATAAATGATACAGCATGACTTATTTTTTCACGTTTTATTTGCACAGGAACGCAACCAACAGACAACGACAAGGAAAACAAAACCATGAATTTTATTTTCCTCCATCTTGAACTGAGATCAGCAGCTTTGTATATCTGAGTCTGAGTGTTGGTGTGGTTTATAATCCAGATTAATAAACAGCGCTGACCATCAAGGCAGTTCTTCATACCATCTGAGCCAAATCGCAATCTGTGGATGACTACGGGACCATGGGCACGGCACCATACGTTGCCTCGATGTTAAACATTTTGACCAGCGGAGGCTGAACGGCCCGACTATCACTAAGGACACAGAGTTTTATTATAACAAGTGAAGGGAGGCGATCACATGGAATCATGTTGACACGATATGGCTGCTATTCCTGACTAGATGTGAATTCTCCGTTTGACAAAAGGTGACAGTGCTCCGTTTGAAAGGTAGATAAGCCAAAACAAACTTGTCAGATTTCGGTGCAGCCTTCATCGCTGTCTCGCGTGGCCTCTGGGGAAAATATGATGTACACTGCAAACAAAGAGAAACACAGGGAGGAAACAGAAAAGAAAAAAATAATACAAGAAATAAAATCTCATCAAATCAAACAACTCCTTATTAGCCTCTAAATCCAGTTTAGCGTTCATTCAGCATCAACAACTATTGTTGTTTAAAGTGCATCACGGATAGATTAGAATTTTTTTTTTAAAGCATTTCCTTTCTTTCATTTGCATAACAGATTATTAAAAATACAGTGTAGCCTTAAGCCTTCCTTCATCTTTTTGTTTCGAACAGTATTGCACAGTAAACTGACAGTGCATAACACTTGAAAATAGCTGGTATTGTTAGTGACGTAGTGATAAATACGGTAATCTTACGTTATGGGAAGAAAACATGGACAGCTACACTATGTGCTTCACCAGCTAATATCTTAAACACTTCAACACCGTTCACAAAGGCGGAAATTCAGCTAAGACAGAAATGAAAAGTATTATTAAACGGTTTTATACAGTGGATTTGAAATTGATGTTAATTTCGGAGCGGAAAAAGCACATGAACAGACTGTACCATCTCTGTTGCTAACATGGCCAATTACTTTCTATTATGTGGGACAGAAATTCTAAAACGTTAACGATACAATAAAATGGAACAGAATATTCTGTTTCACTTGATCCTCATCTCCATTCCATTGCCAGTAAATGAATTGCAAGAAACCCATTTTCATTTTTTAGATAATGTGCACTGGGTACCGCAGTGCAGTCCTGAGCCATTCAAATTAAGAATGTGGAACAAACTAGCCCCCTTTGGCAACTTTTTTTTTTTCCTGTTGTGCAGTGAAACAGAACCGTTTTCTTAAACCCGTTGTTAAATAAAGTGAATCAAAATTCTGCATTAGAATTGATCCGAGTCGCTGCAGTGAATTTTTCAGCAGAGTTGTCGTTTTGTTATAGCTAGCAGGACTGATTGGCTTGACTGCTAAACTGAGCGCAGACATTGATTTGGAGATACAGAATACAGCACAGGGGGGTGAGGATGGCACTGCCCTGCTTCCCCTGGCATGAATTTGCCTTTGGCCTCGCTCTTTCTCTCTCACACACACACACGCATACACAAACTCCTCCAAGAGAGAAACACTGGCAGCCAGAGGTATCTGGAGACACACACACATACGGAGAGACACACACGCAGCGGGCTACATTGATTTCCTGTTTGGCATTACTAAGCAGTGAGTGACACAGCCGAGGCGATTGGGCTATTCTCTGGACCGC
>OMKZ01002021.1:2413-19611 GCA_900302535.1 Neoniphon sammara | reverse complement strand
GAAAATGGAGATCCATATGGAGAGGGCTGCTGGGGCACTGGGTTATTGTAACCCCCTGCCATGGATGGAGGCTGGGCAGGGTACATGGTTGGCTGGGCGGCATACACAGGTGGGTATGTAGGTGGTTGTGCTGGATACCCTGGAGCTGATGGGTATGCATAAGTGCCTGGAGCTGAGGGTGCAGGATAAGGCCCAGGAGGGGGAGGGAAGTCACTGCTGCTCGGACCCCCAAAAGCTCCAGGTGGGCTGGGACCTGCAGCTTGACCAGGCTGAGGGCCAGAGGTGAAACCAGGAGGAATGATGACCAATGGAAACTTGACCTCAGGGTCAAAGGCAAAACTTATGTCCAGATACACCTGGAAAACAGACGTACATTGAGATATTTTACTGTCGTACTAAAGCTGCACTAAACGATTTCTGACCAACAGATGGTGCCAAAAGCACACACTCTGTAAATACACAAAGCCACTCCCCCTTCCCTTTGCCTACACCGCCAGATCACCAGTAGAAACTTAAAGTAAAGATTTTTTTTTTAAATTGCAAACATTTTTCTCTGGCAAGGCAAATTGCTCTGTTACTGGATGGTCACATTGCCATGCTTTATCGCGAGCTGTTACTGTTACAACATCTCATACCTTTAAATAATATTCCACTGAGATAATGTCACAATTCTGGATGGTCTGGGGTGCATCAGTGGGAATCTGCAGAGCACAGTTGATTGTTTTCTCTGTCTTCGGCAGGATAACGTCTCCAACCATTTTGCAGATAGTAGCCTCACCATGCTTTCTAGAGCCTTGGGCATGATACAGCACATACTGCTTCACACTGAATTTGGGTGTCATGTCTTTGGATGAGGAGTTGTTGATCTTTGCAACAACAGCCACTCTTTCACCTGTCAAAAGCAGAACACAGAGTATTAATACTGATTCTAAATAAAATTAATGTCAGTATGCAGCCAAAGACACTGTACAGTGTCTTTGACTGTACATATACTGTACATACACAGTGAGCCTATGAAGTTCACTTTATATGTTTCAAAAGCAGAACACAGAGTATTAATATTGAATCAAATGGCACTGTCACATACAGTGGAACAGAGTGAGTGCCACAATATTTAGATCATCATAGGTAGTGGTTGACCATTATGGGTTTTTCAATGGCTGATGCCGATATTTAGAGGGCAGGGCAGCCGATGGCCGATATAATGCTGATATATCTGTTTTTTACTTTCATTGCATGTGATAAAATACAACAATTACATAATAAATGAGACACAAAAAATGTACTAGTAGATCTGCACTCTTATTTTTAATTGGGAGATGAATCAAACAAAAAAACTGATTGAAAATAAAAATCTTTATATATATGTCATTATAGGGCTGGGCGATAAAACAATAACGATAATTATCTCAAAATAAATTTTCCTCGATATGAAACTACGTCATGTTCAACAGAATGCCAATAGAACTCGTTCAGTGCTTTGACAGACAACACAAACAGCCAATGGTGAGAATAGTGGCACGCCCAACCAATCATGTGGCTGGAATACAGCTATGTAACTACGCACAGTTAGGTTGACGTTAGGCACGTTGATGTGATGTAACCTGAGCGCATGTGCTAGTGTTTTGGCTGCTGCACTGAACAGCGTTACTGAAAAAGAGTGCAAGATTGGCCAAAGAAAAAATGAGTAGGAAAGGTCCCAGGAATTCAGTAGTGTGGAAATATTTTGGCTATTTAAAATCCGACAAAAAGCAGAGCAGAGCTTATCTGGAAATACAGTTGAATGTTCAGTATTGCACATTTTACTTAGCTCATTTGTCAGGTTTTGACAGAAAATAATACTTTAACAAAAGATAACCGATATGTTCATCTTTCACTGAAGAGTAAAGGGGAATCTTTAAGCTTGAAATAATGTTTTGATTTATATCGTGATATATATTGATATCGTCTGATATGAAAAAAGTTATCGTGATAAGATTTTTTTCCATATCGCCCAGCTCTATTTACAAGGTAGGTAATGTTAACTGTTAACAGAGCTGGCCATCGGGGCTGCGGTTTATTTAACTAACATTAGCAACACACAGTTGATTGATAATGTAGTCAAACTGAAGGCTCATGTTATCTATTACTGTTACGTTTCTGACATTATAGAGAGAGATAACGTTACATTAAAAAATTACCATTCTGATATGTCCACTTATTGGCGACACTGTGCAATTTGCTCTTCCTCTTCAGAAACAGCCTATGGCTCAATTACACCTATATTAGCTCTCGCTATTGTGTAGCATAATCTACAGTAGTAAAACAGAAGAGGTGAGACTATTTGCATATTCATACATCAGTGGATACTAAACGAAGGCAAAGTTGTAGAGTTATATCTGAGCCATTTTAAGGCATGAAGGATTTTTTCATGTAAAAAATCTATTAATATGACATTTTGTTGAACAGAGATGAGTTTGTATTGGCTTAATTAATGCTGGGAATGGGTCTTTAAAGTTAATTTAGCACTATTTCTGTGATCCACAGTTTACTTGAACCAGTCTGAGTGGTCCTGTCTCCCCACGCACACCTAGCAGAGATCTGTGCACTCTTCTAGTTTTGTCATTGAAAAGCATAAATCAAAAGCATTTTTTTAATTGATGCAATGGTAGTAATTAGGAGATAAATGAAAAAATACTGCTATTCGGCCCAAGTGTTTCTTTCTATTCAGTTTCGGCTTCGGCCAAGAATTTTCATTTCAGTGGATCCCTACATGATACATTGGAAAACCCCTGCACCGAAGTTCATAGTTGAGTTGGGTCATTTCACTTCCAATACTGTCAGCTGAATATTTTAAACAGAAACTGAACTTAATTTACTAATTCATGTCTATGATTAAACAACATACAACAACATACATGCTGTGGCTAATACTTAATTACTGTATGCACTATTAAACCAGTTAATTATTATTTGAGATATCTATCTATCTATCTATTATCTATCTCTATATATATATCTGTCTATCTATATATAGGTTATGACAACCATCTCGAGGCAGTTTTCTTACATTTGACTATGGCAGGAGATCCCCTTCTTGAACTGAGCCTAGGAAGTCTGACAAGGAACTTGGTTAATTTACAATTTAAAGTAACATTACCTGGAGCATACGCTCTCCTGTCAACAATGACATCCATGTGTACTCGTCCTTTTGAGAAAACGCCCAACTCTTTATCCACTGAACTAACTTGACGAGTCTAGAATGTGACAAAAGAAACAGCCATTACTCTCCTTCATCTACAGTTACTGACATCATATATGACCAAAGTGATAGAGTTCTTGCACCTACATGCCCCGTCCTGCATATCATCCTTAATAGTTCCAAGGAGTGACAAGGTTGTTTGCAGATGATGGTGCAACTCCAACTTCATTAACTAAACTGAATACCTCTTAAAAACAGGCCTGTGGGCTTCAGTCATACTGACACAAGTGCTTGCGCATGAGGCATTTTCTGGAAATGGTTTATTTAGCCTTTTTTTGTTTGTTTTTCCCTTTTTTGTTTTTTTTGGATAAAGTAGATTGGGACATATTG
Source organism: Neoniphon sammara (assembly GCA_900302535.1). NCBI lineage: Eukaryota > Metazoa > Chordata > Actinopteri > Holocentriformes > Holocentridae > Neoniphon > Neoniphon sammara. The sequence continues at coordinate 16,040 of OMKZ01002021.1, read as the reverse complement.
AGCTTATAAATTGAGAATCAATACTTTGATTCTAATACACTACACTTTTTACTGTGGTTTCGCAGAGTCGCAGAGCAACTCCATTCTAACAGAAATGGCTCCAGTTTTTGTTCTCCATGAGGCATGAAATTAAAAATTATTTTTGTAGGACATGCAACACAACTTGAGGTGAGTACATGATATTAGTATTTGGGTGAAGTACTCCTTTAACCTCATCTGTCCTGAATACCATTCTTCAGATTCTCCGCTGCGTAACCATGCTGAAAATTATGAATGCTCCTGCACACTATTCACCTATGCTTAATACTTTATTTATCAGCGTTTGCGTATAAACCTTTATCAAGATATTTTTCAATCCATTTTCAAAATGTCTCAATACAGCTTTATAGTGAAAAGTTGAGAAAATAAAGTATTATGTGGAGGTGAAGAGTGTGTGGGAGTATTCATAATTTTAAACACTGTGGGATTTTACTCCCAGGACCTATTGAAAATCAAGTTTGGTGTGCACATCTTCCACTCTTTTATGACTCCACTGCATAACCTACAAAATCTTAGTCTATTAGCAAGTGTGTATAATTTTCTAACTTTACATTACACTGTTTACATTCTCTCTCTCTCTCTCTCTCTCTCTCCCTCCCTGCCTCCCTCCCACTAACACACCCTCCAGACATTCTAATCATCTAGCTTTCTCTCCAGCCTTTAGCCATTGTGCAACCTTTTGCATGACCCTCAAATCTGAGAGTGGCCTGTACACTTTTGTTCCCCATAGTATTTTCTAATGTTGTCTCATGCTCCTTATTACTGCCTATCTCTGATCCTGCCCATGATTCCACTATACCACTACTTGTATCTCCTCTTCTGTCTTTTTTAGCCTCACATCCTGTATGGAAAGTGATTTGAGCTCCTCCCCAAAAATCACTGCAAGGACAAAATGTAATAACAAATTATTACTAATGCTATTATTGACTTTAGTGAATATGGTAATGGTGTAGTTGCTGTCAGGAGGAACACAGAGGGTATCAGGATCATAGAACATCTCAGGTGTAACATCTATGACTACGTATCTTACAATTCATACCATTAGCTGGCCAATGTTTGGAATGGACTTAGAGACAAAGCGTAGCTCCTTCTCTGCTGTACGGTCCATCCGCCAACTCCTGGAAACCTTGGCTTCTAGTCTGTAGACAATCTTTCCATAACTCCCCTTAAAGGAGGATGGCATACAACTGAAATGGACAACCATCAGACCAATTTAGTCTGGAATGAACGTATACATGCATGCATGCCTGCACACGCGCGCGCGCACACACACACGCAAAATATACAGACTATCTAAATTTATGAAGGAAAGCATTAAGTGATGTTTGGCTACTAGTGCTGGGTTGATATATTAAACATAAAATCACAATTGTTGTCTTATGTGACAATTTGATGTTTATTTTTTCCATGCCAAAGTTATACATAATGAAAAACACATGGCCATGAGCAAACAACCTTCAAGTTTGTGCAGGTGTGCCCTCCATTCAGATGGTTTCCTCTTTTTGATGGGCTTATAAAAGAAAACTACTTTGAAATAAAGTATGCTTCATTGTATTAAGGTAAGTAATAGTCACAGGATAAATAAGTGAATGAGTCTTAGATGACTGCATGGATAATACTTTAGAGAATACATTTAATAATACTAGTTATATCATCCAGTCCAGCAGGATATCAAGCCCAGACTAGCAGACTATATCATTCTGCATCAATGTCAAATCACATAATGTGCAAGACAAGCCTTAGCCCCTCCCTTTATTAAAAAGGAGCTGCATTATTAAAGTGCTAACAAGTTGCCATGCTAAATTATCCCACTGTCCAACTTACCCCTGTGGTATCTGAAGGCTGAATCTATAGACATGGACCCCCTGAGGTAGCACAGTGTCTGCAAGTCAAATTAATGATTGCAATGTTAGATTACTATGCTACTACTGCTACAGCAGTAATGCCAATGTTGCGAAAAAACGGCTCATACATAACACACTAACATCTTATGGATATGATGGTGGGGGTCTAGCACAATGTTGCCTGTCAAATCAGCCACAAGACTTGGGTTGAGCAGCGGCGGAACTGGGACAGAAAGTTCCTAATGGCTCATGTAATCTGTCCAGGAATTTGCACATTTAGGAAAAGCGAGATACTACCTTTGAAGCACTAACCAATTAGAATAAGCATCCACGGTATTACCCAGCTTTTAGTGCCTACCTTTTGAGCTCTCAGGGATCAAAAACTGTTTCAGTTTAAAAAATCTCCTGTGTGCATTGTACGAATAGGTGCGATCATTACGCCTTTCCGACCAATGTACATTAGCGTCTCCTTTTGCTTTTACAAATAGGCCTTCCACTGGAGTTTCCTTGTAGAGCTCCAACGTTACTTTTCCCGTAATAATGTCCCCCTCCGAAAATGTCCCATAGTCATTGAGAACATCATAAGTCAGCTTTAAGTCCTTAACAGAGGGCATTGTCGATGAGAATTGAAACTTTAAAATGCACAATACCCTAGTAATTACTGGGTCTCGATCTACTGTGCGTTTACAAATGTTTCCATGCGGTATTTGACTTTACAGAGGCGGCGTCGGCCTTTCCGTATCTGGAACCGGATGCGCCCATGACAACACCCAGCAGCCCAGTCCAAAGATCTCTGCCGCCACCCTATGTACAACAGGGAGACGCAAGGAAGGAGGAAGTGCGCCTTAAATAGCTACAAAGGTCGACTTAAGAGGTAAAACCAAACACAATAAAAGCAGAAATGACACTTTTTGCCGCTCCCCCCTGAAATTTTGCCTCACACAGAACAAGTAGGCCCATACCAACCGATCTGGTACCAGTTGATTGTCTAAATACATCACATGCTCATTACTTTCAGCCTTAGGTGAGTTAGGTACAGATAAACATACAGTATGTTCACTGAAGTAATACAGAAATGGCAATATCTTCCAATTTTCCACAAACATGAAAATCATAACGCTGAGAGCCTTAGCTTGTCAAGCAAGACTAATGGGTTAGCTAAACTAGCTAGGTTAGCAAAATTGGCAAGCTAACGTTGGGTTTATAGGTTGAGCTTGTCCATGGATGGGGGCGCCCTAAGCTAAAGCTATGGCCTGGGGGTCATATTTCATGTAGAGTGAAATAGAGAGCAACTTTTTTTTTTGAGAACAGCTTTTTGAGAACAGCTTTTAAATGCTCCCGTCTGGTGATATGTGATAAGGATTTGGCCCTATTTAAAGGTTTATCGCCAGTGGTCTCCTTTAGGCTACAGTATTTAGGGCGTCCATGCACTGCACATCTTGGGGTGGAATAAAATTTAACATTCCTCTTCAAGGATCATGCCAAGCATGCCTCTTCATTTGGTCCTGCTTCCAGTGCACATAATGCCAGCAAGACCGTGCACAGACAGTAGAGGGAAGGGGCTCAATAAATTATTATTATTGATGAATTCACTGATGATGTTGGCAGCTGGGTGTGTTCCCTGACGGAAAGATAAAGGTCTATCCCAATAAGTCTTGTGTATCCAAGTCTCTCAAAATAGTGCTAAATAGTAGCAAGTGTGTTTAGGGGAGGGAACACTGGTGAGCAGTGCAGGATAAAAAAAAGAGATTAAAAGTGAAATCAGGGCTTTTAATAATAATGATGATAATAATAATAATAATAATAATAATAATAATAATAATAATAAAAACATTTAAGGATAAAATCAAAGCTTAATATGAAGAATCCGGACTCAAGCTGGGCAGTATGAAATCTGCTGTGGAGAAAATGTAAGCAGGACTTGAGTAGAATTAAACTGTTACAAATCAGACCAGCAGCTAGCAGAGCCTCTTAAAATTACTTAATGTTCATTGTTCATATCAGGGATTCCTAACTCTCTGAGCACAGGACCAATCTTTTGTCAACCTCTGTTTGTAACACTTCCCCCCATTTATTTTATTTTATTTTATTAATCTTGGTGAGAATGGCATTACTAAATGTTGTAGACCCAAGAAAAGTTAAGGCACAGACAGTAGTAGTAGCTGTGTTCTTAAATGTTGAGCAGGACAACTAGATCCCATTTCATATTACATCATCCAGCTGTCACTTACCCAGAAGAGGGTGCCATCTTTATGGAAATGGCCTGCAATTGTGCCAGCTGGCAAGAATAACTGTCCTGATGTCTTTAAATGACTTAAGGTGTGTTGCTTTAACCACACTGGTTACAAAGTCATTGGGGAGATTGGGTGAGGATGAGCTTTTAATTAAAACTGAGTGCCTCCTCGACCCACTTCAGTTTGGGCCAAGGGAGGTGTTCAAGATGCTTCCCATATCTTGCCACAAACAGTATCAACCAAACTAGGTTGCTTTTTTGTTGACTTCTTATCAGCTTTTCAGAGTGTCTAGCCTGATAAGTTTGTCTAACGGATAAAATTAACAGCAACTTATGTGGTTAGATACTGGTATTGGGGGTTGGATTCTTGATTTCCTTGCAAAGAAAACTTAGAGAGTGAGCCTGAATGGATGCCCGTCTGGCGAGTTGACTTCATCTGCTGGCTCATCAGGTGGATGTGTTCTCTGGCCCCTCTTGTATATTCTACAGTGATGACTTTCATAGTCAATATAAGAATGGACACATTGTGAAGTTTGCTGATGACTCTGTTACTGTTAGTTTTCTCTGTGAGGATGAAAAGGGTCAGTTAGTTGAAGACTTTGTCCACTGACGGTACTGTTATACAATTGAATGTTCAAAACTAGAGGTGTGTGTAGATGTGTATGCTCCCCCTCCCCATTTTCTCAGTGCAGTACTATCAGAAAATTCACATGGTGACCATCTATAAATACCTTGGGACCATGATCCCCAACAGATTGAAGTTTGAATCCAGTATTGACATGTTTCGTAGGGAAGGTCACCAGTGCTTTTCTGGCCTTACGAAACTTGCCATGTTTCCGATTGATAATACCCAGATGACACTGTTTTACAAAGCTTTTACTGAGTGTGTTATCACTTTTTTATATTATTGGTTGGTATAGGAACCTTGGCTTTAAAGAACATGTTAGGACTGGGAAGGTGGCCAGTAAGATAGTGGGAGTGCAGTTCAGTAGTTTCAGTGATGTACTCTACAGGCAGGTGGTCAATAAAGCTAATGCCATTCTCGGTGACTGTGCTTGCCCTCTTAATGCAGAGATGAAGATCTACCCTCTGGGCTCCAGCTCTGACCCCCTCTTGCCAAGATGAAGAGATCCAGGGATTTGTTCATCTCCTTGGTCATGAGCTTTAAATGTTGCTGGTAGGAGAACATGCTATTTTGTTCACATTTCTGCTGTCGATGATGGTCCAACTATAACTCATGTTGATGATGCAGCTCACATGTATAATGTATGTTATACATGGATATTGTTGTCACTCAGGCTCACACCACATAGCTGGTATTGACACTTCTGCACTGACTCCATTGCAGTAATATATTTGCATGATATCTTTTAATGTTTGCTTCTTGTGTTTTTTCTTTTTTTTTTTATACTTGCTGCAGCATGAATCACCCATTCCTAGTACAATAAAATTGACTTGAACTTGAACTTGAACATAGCACATTTAAGATATATTTCATTTTTCCTCAAGAGTACATAACGGTCTGTATACACTCTATAGAAATATTGATGTTGCTGTCTTATTGTGATGCGCAATATGTAAATAATGCATGAGTTCTTGGAAAAGATAGGCTGTTTAAGGTAGATTAACTTTGTTTGTCTAAATTATGCCACAATTTTTACAGCTGTTAGTTATGATGGTTATTTTGAATGGACTTGATTGTAAGAGAATTCCAGTTATTTTCAACTTGGGGCTTACTTTCCTAGTTATTGCCATTATGAGTATGGGTTGTGTTTAAAATTCAGTCACTTCATTGTAGAGCATTATGTAGCTACAGTTATCTGATAACAGTGCTCTCATTGTAAGTCCATTATGCATTTAGGGGGCTTTCTAGTGGAAGTGGGATAGTTGTATGGGTAGAGTGAACAATTAACAGAGGTTAATAAATTCTTGGAGAGAATCAGCTTGAGGGTGTTATTGACCTCAGTTTGGGGGAACAACCTCTGTTCCAACAGCACAGTGATCTCAAGCATGGAGCCAAATCAGCACTGAAATGCCTCAGCACAAGAATGTCAGGGTGCTTTCAAACAAACATGTTCAGAGCAGTTTATTTATTTAACCTCTCAAGGATTTATTCCTATAGTTTGGCTTGGACAGGTCTGAACAATACCATTTGAGAGTACAGGTGTGCACCAAATAATCACACAAGGACAACCTGAAAATGCAAATCTCGGTCCTATTCCAAGCCAGCTGCGGTGCATTGTGTTAGGAGTGAGAAAGTAGTCCAAACAACTACAGGAAATGGCCCCAAAATGCACAGTTTTATTGGTATCAGGACCTGATTGTCGACATCTGATGATCACTAGTTCATATTTGGAAAGTCTAGCATAACAAATTAAACCAACGGCAAACTGCAGTCTTGACTGATGGTCATATTCAGCTATTTCTTCTGTATTCTTTACTGTATGAATGCTGGAGAGGATAAATTAGGGCAAAGAGTGCAGGTAAGACCATCATGCTAAGCTTAATGCACCATGTAAATTAGTTTTACAAGCCCTGGTTGTAGTTGGACAGTGTGAACTTAAATGAACCTAATGCAAAATGCAACTAATTAAACTTCCCTCTACGGTTTTGACCAAAGTTAACAAGCTGAATACGTGTGGTTTCAGTCTGAAAGTCCTCATGTAGCCCAGTCAAAGTGTTTAAAAGGATCCCCCTGAACATCTGTGGAATGACGATAGCTGTTCACGTGCAGTCCACACCCAACTAGACTGAGCTTCTGCTGATATGTTTTTATAGGAACAGGTTGGCAAGATCAAATTTTCCTTTTGAGGAGGCAGAAGCTGGGGTAAGACATGGAGAGTCAGAAAAAATGCTGAAGAAAAGAATAGTACAGGATCATAAAAATAAAACACAAGGCATGATGCAGTGACTATTAGACAATATGAAGTTTTAGTTTGTATGCCCATTTTAGCACTACAGTGCCAAGATGGGCACTGTAGTGCTATTACGTGTGAGTAGTACTACATTTTGAAGTGACAGTAAAAGTAAAAATAAATAAATAAATAAATAGATAGATAGATAAATAAAAAATTCAGCATTAAATTGTGCAAACTAGATAAGAAAATTTATCAACATTAAAAATGTGTATTTTTTCTGCAGTTATGCTTAAGACCCTCAAAATATAACAGTTAATAATGTACAATGTGACAGAAATATCTTAAAAACGGTATAAAATGATGAAATTATCATCATAGACTTCAATATCCAAAAACACATTCCTGAAATGTGACTACATGAACCCATATAGTATCGTCTTTGTAGTATTACTGTCCTCAAAGCATCTCATGTTTTGTTATTTGTGACATTTTCAAAAGATCACAGTAAAGAACATCATTTGTTAAGATAAAAATGGGCAAAATTGAAGTGAGTGAGGAAAATCACTTAGAAGTGCATTAGTGACCTCTTGTGTTCATCCACAGGAACTGAAACTTAGGCTAGATAAAATAGAAGACAGGCAAGTTTTTCCAACCATGCAAAATACTTTCATTTTGCAGGGTAGCATAGAAGTATGACATTTGGTATCCAGCTCCCCGATAGATGCATAAAAACACTGAGAGAATAAAAACAAGGAGAGAATACATATTAATACACAATGTACTGTACATATATGTATTAAATAGAGTATATATGCAGGGGCTCCAGTGTCAAGGGTTCAGGTGCAAAAAATATGCGTTATTATAAGGGTTAGATCACATAAGTGTTTGATCACATAAAGGTTTTTTAAATTGCAAGTAAAATAACTTGAGTAGCTGCTATTCCCCACTGCTGAAAACCACCCAGAAATGCACTTGGGTTCACAATTGTCTTACACAGCTAGATAAATATTTATCTGGCTATGTAATTTATTTCACCTTGACGCACAGCTGCATAGGAAAAGATGAAAAATGTAACTGCGGCAGTATACAAGATGATTTCATGGGATAAAGGTAGGCACTCTTTTGTGCCTCCAAGCACATTTGAATGTAAATGTGCATCCACACTTCGTAGGAGTCCACAAACTCAGTCTCACATTCACTTTTTCTGAGGAACAATATAAAAATACTTCTCATAGACTGAGGCAACCAGCACTGTGTTTTTGTAAGTGTGCGCCACTGACTTTCTCAGATACCTCTTTCCCCTTTAAAGTTTGCAACACTTTAAATAATATAATCTCATCCAGCTGGTGTGCCTTCAACAAGCAGTGCGGTAACTATGGAGACTGTTACCTTGCCAATGTGATGAGTGCAATAGGGGGAGAAGGGGGAAAGGAAGTCATGGCCACAAGACAACCAGACCTAAGTGAAAACAAAGTGTCCTGTAAGACGCACAACTATTATGGGAAAAACGGAAGCATGATGTCAGAAGAAAAGGAGTTGAAAAGAGCTTGTCCTACAGCATTAGCACAGGTTAGTTGCTGGCAGCTGTTTGATATTGCTTTGTTTCTTGTCTCCAATGTGTGTACATGAAGAATCCCAAAGTAACACTCAGCCTTGTATTTTATTTAAATTGCATTTTGGAAATGGTTAGGTCAGTTAATTTTGTGAGCGGACAATTTTTGAGCAAACACAACTTTGTGTTGGTAGCTACAGAACACATGAATACTTAACATTGTCACCAGTAGTCTGACGTGACTACTGGTCACATACCCCTGTGGTTCTAAGTCTGTTAGCTTTTGGCATTGAAGTGCTCTTTGTCAGTCAAGCAAATGTCGATTTCCTTCGTTGAATAATTTTCCTTGGGCACTGTACGCATACCAGCTTTTGTTTCTTTCATTGTTTAGTCTCAGTGTGTTTCTGTTGGCAGAGAGGAGGGCCCTATTGAGAGGACTTTACAAGTTAAGCACTCCAGCAAACAGTCGGGCAATCTAAAACACCCACTCTGAACAAGAAGCCATAACAGACAGAGGACAGCCACTTCCTGGAGTACACCATATGTAAACCAACAGGCCCAAGCACATCAAAATAGAGCCCAGTAATACTGCTGCAGAAAGAAGCATGATACAACAAATCAAGAGCTGTCATTGATAAAAATCCTGTCTGACGTGAAGCTTTAGTAAAATCAGAAAGGGAACTTGTTCAGTGCAGGGCTATGCCCAGGGCAAGGAAACACAGCGTCTCTTACTGGCATAAACCGAGGCATCATCAGATCTGTGGTTTGTAATGCAGTATCGCTCACTTGCTACGACCTTTGCTTTCCCTTTCAGCCATCTGAAATGTTTATGGCCACAAAGGCTTTATAATATTGATAGCAGGATCTCTATCAGCCTGGAAAGGTTGTGAACTCCAGAGGGGCAAAACATGCTTTTCAGCCTTGTGAGAGGTGGGGAAAACTGAGAAGCTCCAAGCCCTGGTATCCTGCTCCTCCTTGTACGCAGACACACTGCACTTTCCTCAAGGGGTCAAAGCTTTCCAGCAAAATTGTTATTTCAGCTACTTTTTTTCAGTCAAATATTCATATGAAAGCATAATTTTCTGCCAATATTTATTTAAAAAATGATCTGGGATCCCCCACCCTGATTAGTGTATCTTCATGCAGTGAATCATAGCCGACAGCCCATCTGCCAATCAATAGTGAGTAGGAAACATGAGAGTGAGAGTAGTAGAGATAGGAAAGTAATTAAAAGTGAGGAAAAGTAAGCAAATCAAATCCTGCTTAGGGCCCCCATTAAGCCAGGGACAGCCCTGCCTGCTATGAAACTGTCATCTACACGATAGAGAGATGAAACTGGCTGTTAGGCAGCATCTGATCACATTTGTCCACTATGGACTGCAGATGGTTCATCTCTACAATAACAGCAGATACTGCGTCGTATTATGCAAAGACCTCATTACTGCAATGCTGCTTGTTGTTATGTAAAGTTTCTGAAATTCCTGAACAAATAACCACTACTGAGCAGTCAACATGAATTTTAAAATCTTCTGTTGAGCTGCACAGTGGGTAAAAGTAAGCACTATTATAAAAGACTTGTTCCTTTGTAATTGATCCATTAATGGCAAAGACTTAAATCACATCCCTTAGTAGAAGCTCATTAATCTATGCCGTGTGTGTACTCCTGGTTGGATAGGTTGTATCCCTGCATTGGGAGAAAGGGCGCCTTGGTCAAGTCCAGTCTTTATTAAGATTAATGAACAGCTTGACATTTTTAGTCCTCTGTCTGAATCGATAATTTTAATACTCATGAGGGCCAATGGGGATCTGAGCCTGCCGAACACACATTGTGGCCACAGGGCGCATGTTAAATGTCCAAGTGGTAATCAATGCAAAGAAATTAGCTATTGATCCCTTATAGTTTTGTAATAGGTTATCTATTGGTTTGCTCTTTCGGAAAATTCCAATATCAGTCGGATGGAATTGTGTTGGTAATATTGCTGTGGGGAGTTTGTGTATATATCTGTGTGTGTGTGTGTGTGTGTCTGTGTGTGTGTGTGTGTGTTTGTGTATGTGCATGCATGTGTATTCATGCGTGCACAAGAGCATACACATTTGTATGCTGTTTTTAGTCTGTGTTTTTATGCTGTGTGTGTGTGTGTGTGTGTGTGTGTGTGTGTGTGTGTATACACTTGCCAGGGTCACATTCTAATTAGCACAGAGGGCAAATTCTAAATAAACATGTTGAGGAGAATATTGGCGATCTGCATCAGATCCACAGTTCATTACAAGTCAGGCTTGGAGCTTAGACAACTTCTTATTGGTTTCATGCAAGCTTAACACTGACTGTAAGACCAGTATTTATAAACAACTGTATTATAACATTTCCCTTATTCAAAGATCATATGCAGGAACACAATCTTTTATACACACCATGATTAAAAAAAACAACAACAAACTGCTTATATGGGGATCACGACTTGTGTGGAAATAAATTTTGTACGTATATGGGTATATGAACACTTGATCAAGCCACAAGCACTATGCTAAATCCATTAGTCAAAACCTTATTTATTTATTTATTTATTTTACACATCCACAGTTCATATTTTTGAATAAAATGTCCTACTTAAAGCTGAACAAACTGTTTGCAGCCTTTTCTTCTTTTTCTGTGTCACCAAAAATCTCCACTCTTGTCTGGCCGTCTCCAGTGTGTACAGTGTGAGTCGGCTGTGGATCTGCTGTGCTGGGGCAGTGGGGAGCTGGGCCAGACGGGGCACGGCAAGCCAGGGGAGGTCAGCCCAGAGGAGGCTCACCTGAGAGATTTCCCTCCGGCCGGGCTGGGCACAGTGAAGCTGCTGGCATGTGGGTCCAGCCACTCCGTTGTGGTTACAGGTACAGTTCCCATTTTATAGCACACACTGTGGCGTTGGCTTGGGCGATATCCCAAATTTAATATCACAATATTGGTATCGCAATATTTGACATCAATACCCAACCCAACATTTCAGAAAGTCTATATTAGTAGGAAATACTGCGATTGGCTGCAAGTATTGCAATACACCTATTTGATGTCATCGGATATAGGCTCATGCCTGATTCAATAAAGTAACACACACTGAAGATTTAAGATGAAAATTTGGTTTGAAGTGTAAGAAAAGGTGAGGGATGGTAAATGCATTTATTTTAGGTCATTTTTCCACACAATAAGAAACATTGTTTAGCAGATAGACTTGTCCACTCGTGTATGTGTTTTTGTTCACTACTTATTCACCACCATCATTTACACTGATTAAGCCTGCAGTACATCTGTTTGCATAGTATTGTGTTATGTCTTGGCAGATGTGTAATGTATGTCTAATGTTAGGGCTTACAGTGTTTTGAAGTTACTGGGTCAAGCCACTATTATCAGCTTGATATACTGGTAATATACAGATATTAATTTGTTGAAAGCTACAATTATACAATGAGAGTGTTTATAGAACAACTTATTAGGACAGACATTTGATCAAAGGACGTGTAAGCAATCAAGCCCATAGAATCCATTAGCAACCACAGTACTTTATCCAAACTACCTTATAGTACTGAGTTAATATACTGTGTTTTTAGTTTGGGTTTCCTCAGTGTGGCAGTGTTAGTGCCATGCTGTACCCATTCAGGTATACAAGAATCAGAAACCAGATTTATGAGTGTGAAGGACTTTGTCTGGTGGCGCAGTAAAGGGATACACTGTGTAGAGTTCATTTACATATAAAGTCATATACTGTAGTGTTCAAACACAACATGAAGTGTCCTCCTCCCTGCTCATGAAGTAATACTGCCCTACTTATTTGCCAATTTGATAGAAACCTTGGCGGACAGGAAGAGAGGAGGCTCCTCCAGTACATTAGCTGGCAGTAGTCATAAATCAGTAGCCTAGATAAGTCTTATAGATCACCCTAACACAGGGATCCTATACCTCTACCATCATTACAGGAAAAAAAGGTGACAAGTTTGATTGATTAAAATGGTGCAGGCTAGCTTGGGCTAAATCATGTTAAGTGATGTGACATTGCAGTTTCACATATCATATTTCTGTCAAGACAATGATGGTGCAAGGCATTGTCAAGGCATGATATCTGACAACAGCAGACATCTGGGGGGGCAGGATGAGATTTATGGGAAGGTTTTAGTGGTCTGAGGGAGAGGAGAGAGAGTAAAAAGTGGTCCTTTTTTGTGCATTGTCACTTCCCGAGTGACTGTAAATTTTACCCCAGCGCTGTTGGGAATTGGAGACATTTACACATCCTGACAAATTGCCTGCTGTAAAAGTATTTACTGGTCTTGTCCTCCTTTTATTCTTGGCCAACACGCACGCACACACACACACACACACACAGAAATATTTACTCACAACAAATTTATGTGACACACATTTACGCAACATACCTGAGCTCTATCCCAAGATAGGTCTTAATGGTATCATGCTGAGAGTACTGGCCCGCTGTTAATGTTTTAATACTGGGGGCCTTGAGTGGGTCATAATGGTTTTATATCAGCCACATTGTCTCGCATAACTGGCCATTTGCCCCAATCACCCCTAGAAAAGACTGCATTTATGGACGAATAACTTGCATATGAAGGGAGAACTGTAGTGTTTTCTTTACATATAGGTGAATAAGGACTGCATACATTTACAGCCCCCCCAAACACACACACACACACACACACACTCATGACATTCACACACACAGCCCAGCATTCAGTGATCAACAGTAAACAAGTCAGGCCTGAGGGCTTGTAGTGATGGTCGACTCACACCTTGCGTGCATTGTTTGTCTGTTTAATGGAGTTTTGTGTCTGTGTTCAGAAGTGTGATAAGTAATTTTCCTTTATAAAATATATGTTTGGAATAATGACAATTTGAATTGTTGAAATTATTAATCTTGATAAACAAAGGGCAATGGAATTTAGTTTTAAAAATGTAAATTATAGAGTATAAATTGTAAAATACCCTTTATGTCAGTAAGTCATCAGATGACGGTCTCCTTGATGTACTATGGTGACTTTTTCTCAGTCTTGCTCCAAATTTTTAAAAAGCAGTATAAATTGTGACCACTGGATGGCACTGTGAGACTGGCAA
>OMKZ01002013.1:8964-20718 GCA_900302535.1 Neoniphon sammara | reverse complement strand
GGACTACAGCATCCCTGCAAATGCCACTCAGTTCCACAGCTACGGCGCGTGCAACACCTCTCTCTTTTCCGAGGTACACAGTGGTTGAATGTGGAGTTGCAAAGGTAGTAATGGTTACTGAAAAGAGGAATTCTGCTGTTGTTTATTCTGGCCTCCTTCCTTGTGCTCACCGTAGCTTGAGGAAACCCCTGTGCCTGACCTTCAGGTGTTTGCGGTGTTGTTACACACTCACTTGGCAGGGAGGAAAGTCAGAGCCGGCCACTTCAGGTAAGAAAGACAGAGACTCAGAATTAACCCTGGTCAGATAGTGGAGCATCATGCGGGTAATTTGGGGGGTGGGTTATTTCATTGGCACCCTCTCTTAGAAAATCATATTTCTGATATTTCACATACTTCTTGCCCTCTGTAGAGACGGAAAGCAGATCGATTTCTTGGGCTTGGATGAGAACTACAACTTTGAGATGCAGCAGATCATCAATTTGGGGAACATCAGGAGCATCAAGCAGGTAAACCTCCATTGCCTCTGTGCCCACTGTGTTAGAAACATTTACAGTTTGTTAAAAGACAGGTTATATATTCATATAATTATTTAGCTGATGTGTGTTTGACTTTTCAAAAACAGTGTTAACACACAACTTATCTTCCACTGCAGGGTGATGACATTGTTGTGGAATGCACCTACAGCACTGTCAATCGCACAGGAGTCACTAAGGTTGGTACATATGAAACAATATCTCTTATATGGAATAATGGAATTGTCTGAAAATTTTTAAGTAACATGGAAATATACAGACTTTTGCCTTGGCTTCAGGGATGAAAAGAACAAAGTGTGATGTATCTTTACTATCTGACCACACATCACATTTGCTGAAAAATGTATTGTCTGAGTGAATTTTCAAGTTTATTGCTCCATTATTGAGAGCTGGAAATGTGTAGTATTTGATCCTACTCTAACCAGATATAAAAGAGAGGGCACTGAGGGAAAATTAACTGTATATAATCATGTCATTATCCTTAAGCCAGTTCAGGAGAATGCTTTTGAATTTGTTTGATTTGAATGGCTTTTTATCACGACTCATAAGTTCAAGATTGGACACTTTGAGAGAAGCTTTAGCACATTCTAGAATGATGACAAGCATGATTCTAGAATGTTAATGCAGCTGACTGTCATCTTTCATATCATCTTTCATGACATACAACACTGACTGTGTTAAATTGAACCCCCCAATTAGAGAAAACAGTCTACTCTTGCAGAAATAAAATAATCACATCATTAATAACCCTTTCATTCTTTCCTCTTTCATAGATGGGGTTGGCGACTACTGATGAGATGTGTCTGGCCTTCTTATTCTACTACCCTGCAAACAACATTGATACATGTTGGAGCCATCCAAACATGGACTATCTGTCAGAGATGTCAAACAGCCAGTAAGAAGCAACGCAGTCCTTTTTATGTTGTATTTCCACTGACATTTCCACTGATGTTGAATCTATCAGTGTAGATTCACCTACTGATTTGAATTTTTTTTAACACAAAGATTTGTCTTGATACTGTATGCTCTTTGCCAAGTAGCTCTATTTATTTCTAGAGTGTTTGAGGAGATCAAAACGTCAGACCAGGATGCTATTACTGTGCATGAGAACTTGCTGAAGAATGTACCACAAATCCAGGTGATCTCTGATGTTCATGTAAGTATCTACAGTCTCCTTTCTTAGGCACCTGATGAAAAGCCATGATAATATCTTACAGTTACAATACTGAAACCTTGAAAGCTTTATTAGTTTTGATAGTGTTTGTTTGATATCTGCTTTCTGTAGTAACATGAAAAAGAATGGATTTTCAGTCCTTAATCCCCTTATGCTTTTCACAGAGCAACTATTCAGTGTATTTAAAAGGCAAAATCATGGATATGATGAAAACACCCCCTGTAAGTTGTCGGAAAGTCACAGCCACATCCGCGCCTAGCCCCAACCTAGCTTCCGGGAGACTCAGCATGTCCTGGGTCGTGACCTCAGCAGGAACCACACTGCTGCTACTCTGGACTGCAGTAATGTGAAGTGGGCATGTGGAGCAGCAGATCCCATCAAAGAAGGAAACCTTTATCACATCATATTAAACATAGTTATTATTGTAAGATAAAGCAAGGTATCATATTTTTCTGGGTACTAATTGTGAATCACACAGTGGGTGTCACATTCACTTATTGATTGAGCTATTATAATTTTGATTATTTTATTATTTGCCTTGTTGTTTTAGTTTAAATGGATATTTGTGGTATTTTGATGCATACACAATAGCTTGATAATATCTGGATATGACAAGGGAATTATGTCATTTATTCATAGAATTTTACAGTAGTCTCCAACTTAATTTTTGTTACATAATACAAAAGTTATCTACTGTTAAGATTGGAAAAAATCATATACTCTTTGTTTAGGCATGGCATATGCACTTTTACATTGTTTCTGTACATGTATTTGTATCGTGTGTTTTCCAGTTGATATATGCCACGGGTTGCTTTTTGATTGCCACAAAATGTTCCCATGGGGGATAATAAAGTCAATCAATCAGTAAGGCAAATAAATAAATAAATGAATAATTCAAAGAAAGAAGGAAGAAAAGAAAGAAAGAAAGAAAGAAAGAAAGAAAACTGGAGAACCTGGTCTCTGTCCCTGGTAATTTTACAGGCTCTCCTGAAGGAGGAGCTCCCGCTGGTTTGTTTGCCTTGCCTGCCTGTCACCTGCTGACAGTGAATGAATGTGTAGGCTAGCAGGCTTCTAGATTTGGCAATGTTGTCACAATCAGAATGATATCGCAGAGGGAAAGAGGAGAACTTGCTCGGTTTTATACTGTCACGGATCCTAAAAAGCACCAGAAAGGATATACTGTGTACAAAGTCACCGCAAGGGTAAGTGGGGAGAGGATGAGCTCTGTGACAGCTAGGCTCATGCTAGTTGTTGTTAGCTGTATTGCTTGAGCTTTGCTAGCTAAGCTAGCATGATGCTGGCATAATATAACGTCAAGAAAAATGTCCTCTTGATGACAAGATGGCAGTGGTAACACAGTTGGTGAGCACAGCATTTGCGGTTAATGGGCACATTTAAATTAGACTGTGCTGTAAAATGTAGGGCTTTTAAATGGGCTGTCTTCATGCTTGCTAACTTAACTTAGCTAACACTTGCTAACCTGACTTGACCCGACCCAACAATGCTAGCTAGCTACCTCCATAGTCACGGGGATAAACACAAACATTAGTTAGCCAGTCAGTGTTATCGTTTGTGTATGACAGACAAGTATTGAGCTTACAAGACGTCATCTCTAAGCCGAGAAGATTTTGTTCAAACTCTTACATGGCTCTCACAGTGAGTGTATTGAAGCAAGCTAGCTAACGTCAGTTAGCATTAATTTAACACTAGCTAGAGAATTCTTTTGACACACGAAAGGTCCAGATTATCAAGTCAGACTCGCTAGTTCAGCATGCCAGAAGTGTCCAAGGATGTACTACACCACAAATCAGTCATTCTCTCTCCCTCCCTCAGTGTGTGTGTGTGTATCTCAATGTTTGTAAATCTCGGACTCTTATAGTCTTAATTCATAGACCTCTTGGGCTCCCTTTTCCATCTATAATCCCCCAAAACTCTATGCTAAATCCACTAATAATAGGCTTTTGATGATGTAATGAAGAGACATATCCCATCTCCTGAAGTTGCTCCACTGACCGTGACATGTGATGAGATTTGTGAAGTCAGACTGCAACATGTGCCTGTGGTGAATTTACAGGGATATGGGCATGTTAACTTGTGGATGCCTTTTAGGGCAGTGAGGGTCTAAACTCAGTTCCTTTTTCTCTGTTGGCCTGCCATCCTCCTTGTTATGTATGGTGGTGATGTCTCGTTCTTACACTCAGGGCTCCCATCACTGGCTTTATAATGCACTCATTGTCAGACTCAACTGTGTCCCTGCTCTTGTCCCTGTGACAGCCCCAGCAAAATCTCTCTATGGCAAAACTAGCACTGGCTCAGCTGAAAAGCACTGGGCCTGTCCATGGTGTCAAACTTGGTACTGTGCTTACTGTATAAAGTTTTAGCTCTCTTTTCTCCCCCTTTTTTAACAGATAATCTCCAGGAAGAACCCAGAGGACGTCCAAGAGGTGAGATTCTTATTTTTAAGATGACTGTGGGGGGTATAAACAGTTGGCATGGCTTTGAAGATTGTGTTGACAAGAGGTTAGGGCTGGGCGATACGGACAGATTGAAATATCACAATATCTTTTACCAAATACCTCGATATTGTAGGGATCAACTATTAATGCTTTCATAAGATATTTACACAGAAATTTTTGATTAACAGTCATTAGTAATTTAAGTGTAATGACCACGTAGAGGTCATTACAGTAGAGGGAAATAACAGAGGGAAATAACAGCTAGAACAGTCTAATAAGTTCAGAAAATTGCATCTCTTTACTGTAATGCAGCCTTTTAAACCAGGAGAAGACAACACTTATACCATATCATGATATTGCAATATCCAAAATCACAGACGATATCTTGTTTCATATTATTTTTATCATTATTAATATTGATCAGATGTTGATATACCGCCCAGCCCTGCAAGAGGTTGATGGACTATTTTGGAAGTATTTTTTCCTGCAGGCCTGGAAAAACATTGCAACATAGCATAATAAGGCTGATACCTTTGACGACAGTTGGCCATGGTTATCCAAAACTAATCAAATTTCACTTTGCCATTTGTCATCTCATTCAGTCAATTAAGAAAATGTCAACAAATTGCAGCTGAAGTGACTCAAGTACTGTACACTTTTTGTGTAAAGTCTTTAGGGTAGCTGCATTATAAAGACTCATGTGACATGTCATGCCACGAGAAAAAGTGAATGTTAGTCTATACAGTAATGTAATGACAGTGTCCTTGATGTTGGAGCTTTTCACCAGCACATGAACACACCATCAGATCTGCAGTCTTTACAGATCAACATGTGCAATGTTAAGTAACTTGGACAAAAATGAATTAGGGCAGGATGTTCACTGTGATGGATTGCCTATCTCATGCAAGTTTCTAGTCTCTGTAAGCTGATTGTTATACAGAAACGAAATGAATAAATAACTGCAGTAAGCTTTGGAAAATAGTGGTAATGTGAAGTATGTGGGTGGTGTAGTACATGTGCTAAACATGAATAGAAACTAGAATGATTCTCATTTGCTTAACAAGACTGGTCCACCCACTGCAGGATGTGTGATAACTGGTTGTTTGAGGGAACTGTATGTGGCTACACTTCCCTTTTGCAGCTCCCTCACAGTGAGGCCTGTCAAATAGGGGTTTGATCTATAATTACACCAATCACATGTGACCCAAAGCCTCGAATTATCAAATTATTATCTGCTCATTTATTTGAATTAAAACACTGACAGTTGGTGTCCTGTCAAATCTGCAGGGGGAGAGATATAACTGAACAATATTAAGTTGGCGTGTGGGAAATGGTGTTCTAACCAGAGTAAATAACATTCACTCTCCTTATTTCTTACTCAGAGACTTCTTGACAAACCAGCTTTCAAACTTACCACTAAAATCAAACCTGTCCTCAGTATTAGTCACATCATTTTATCTGATGAAGTAAATGAATACTAGGCTTGTCAGAATGTTTTTCCTTGTGGTTGCAATGCTGACTTGTCGGCTTGAGTATGAACAGAGATTTGTATTCAGCAGAGTCGATTACATTTTGTGTCCCACACACCTGAGCACACACATTGGGACTGTAAAGAGGTCTAAGAAAAACAGAGATGTTTTAGTAACTTGCTTCCTCCCATATCTGGGTTATTTTTTGCATATTATTAGCTTACGACTGACGCTTTTATTTGGTTTAGGCTTATGTAGGCTTAGGCGGGGGGTTAGTGGTTTATGCTATGTGCTTAGTGGCTTATGCTGTGCTGATAAACATGCATTTCCTAGTGAGATAAGCTATAGGCTCATGCCAGGAGAATTGCTGCATTATATCGAAACCATTCAGTTTGTGCTGTAGTGGTGCATGCAGGTCAGTGCTTTTTATACAAAGATTTTGCCATTTTTCTTTCTATGGACACTGTCTGTAGAATAATACACCGAGGCTTGGGACTCAGTTTTCCAGCCAACTGGACGTGCCTCAAAATGTTGGGAATGTCCCAATTTTCTTCTTCAAAGTTCAGTCTTTAATTGTTTTCAGACTGATTTTGATTACTTTCTCGGTGTTACCATTTTAAGCGTCAGTTTTTGGCTCTTGTTTATATGACAGCTGTTGGTTTTGTTTTTGAAATGATAATGCAGAACATCAAACTAGTCCTGCCTCACAGTGTGATTATTAAGAGGCAGCTAAAACATACATACATACATGCATGCTCTCTCGTCTCTCTCTCTCAGTCTTTCTCTATCTCTTTCTCTGTCTCACTCATACACATTTGACTCACACTGAGGAATGCAAACGGGCCTGGAACCAGCTCTAATACAACGAGCATGATGTCAATTACTGTGTGTGTCAGAGAGAGACAGAGAGAAAGAGTTCTGCCTGGAAACACACATACCTCCATTGCTGAGTGGTGCTCCTGTCTGGGAGTGGTGCTCGGCCCAGCGTGCTTCACTCCGGCAGCCCAGCCCGGAGTTTTGCACCCTGGGTTACAAGCTCAACATCAGCCCCTTAACATTCTGCTTGTTGCTGTGGATTTAGGGACTAGCTTGTACAGGTTTGTAAAAAGGTCTATATTTTGAGAATGTCTCACCATGCAGATAAGTTTCGTTATGTGATGACTTAAATTGCATTATGATTTGGTAATGTTAAGGCTGAGGGTTGTTTCAGTTTAGTTTCAGACTGTAGAGTATTTACTTAAGTTTTTAGATGTTTTTAGTCTTGTTTGAAAAATCAAGTTTCTTCTGCATGCGGCGTCTGGCAAATGAAGATGATGTAATCTACTCTTGAGTTACAGTTGTTTGCTTTTAGTTTTGTGCTCAAACTTCACTTACAAATTATTCTAATTTAATTATTCATGCCTCCAGCTATTCTCTAATTTTCCGTTCCTCTTTTTTTCTCTCTCTCTCTTCAACTATCTGTCCTTCCTGTCTTTTTCTATCTAGATAACAGTATGGAAAAGGTATAGCGACTTCCGCAAGCTTCATCAGAACCTCTGGCAGCTCCACAAAAACCTGTGCAGCCAGTCAGAGCTCTTTCCTCCCTTTGCCAAGGCCAAAGTCTTTGGTAAGGAATTTGAGTTGATCAAACTTGGCAGCACATGACACTATAGGACACTGGGTGGTAATTTATAGGTACCTTATGTGCTTCTGTAGTATAGGTCTGCTTTATATTTTTATGACAGAGGTAATAGTGACAGACATTGCTTGAATCACAAGACTAGAAATCCTGAATCCCAGGACACTTGGAGTTGTTGTGATGACTCTGCCACCTAGAGGCAGCTCAGTATTGTGACTCATTCAGTTAGTTAGTAAGCACTATTCCCTCTTGATTTGTGTATTTATATACAGAATACAATACATTATGATCACTTGCATAGTGCCAGCATCACTCTTCTTGTGTGTGTGTGTCTGTGTGTAGGCCGTTTTGATGACTCAGTGATTGAGGAGAGGAGACAGTGCTCTGAAGATCTGCTGCAGTTCTCTGCTAATATCCCCGCTCTCTACAGCAGCCAGCACATCCAAGACTTCTTCAAGGTACACACACACACACGTGCACACACACATGATCCACACAGCTTTATACACACGGACAATGCCCTTTTTAATTGGCTGATGGGTTCCAGGGAGGTGAGGTGCACGACGGCTCAGAGCTCATTGGACCAGCCGAGCCCTTCTCTGACTTCCTGGCCGACAGCCTGTCAGACTGCAGCTCTGAAGGTAGACTCAGGCAAAATCCTCAAAATCCGTCTTACTCTTGATTCACTATAATTGGTTCAAACTTGATAAGAGACAAGTGTGGACATTTACTTTTTCAGTTCAAAGAGACATCAGTGGAGCAGATGATTTGACTATCACCTCAGAGTATGGAGGTAAGAAGTTTGTGTGTTGTATTGATTTTAAATCAAACTCAACTTCACTTACAATGTTTTAGATTTTTATTTTATTTTATTTTATTTTAACTGGAAAACTGCATTTACTAAAACTGCTTCGTCCTCTCCCTCCTCAGGCCCGTCCAGTGACAGTGACCTGACCTCCCTGGCTGTGGACACCGACTCTTTGGCTGAGTTGGACGATGGCATGGCCTCAGGCCGTGCCTCCCCAAACCAGCCACAGGGGGGAGCCACCAACATTAGCAGCAGCTGCAGCCCTCTCCTGCCTTCCCTACACGAACGCCGCAGCCCGTCTCCAGCTCCAGCCCCTGGCTCCTCAACCCCTAACCCAGAGGTCAGCCGGCCTAGCCGGACTGCGCTCTTCACCAGCAGTCTGAAGAAAGCCAGCGGCGCCAACCCCAAGGACGTGAAGCCAGATTACCTGGACAGGGCCAGTGAGCACATCTGTTTGGCCGTACAGAAGGAGAAAGAGCAGGACTACCAGTCGGCTTTTTCCTACTACCGCAGTGGAGTGGACCTGCTGCTGCAAGGGGTGCAAGGTGTGTTTGAATCAGTGCAGGATAACTTTTCTGTTTCTTGGAGGGCTAAGAAAAACCCAAAATACTGATACCCATCATTTGTAACACTACATAACTCAACCTCCCCGCTAGATTTAGTGACAAGAAACGTAGCAACGTGCTGTAGCTTCCTTCTAGCCTTCAACACAATCCAACAGGGCACTCATTTTAACCTCAAATAACATTTTGAATGTCCTTTGAAAATAGGAAACTCACAGCACAGTCAAATACGTCTTAAAATGTCAATCAAAAAAATGTTCCTGGTTTTGAGCACAGCCACTGACTCTCCAGGGCTGCTATTCTGCAGCTCAAACTGTCCTCCGATCTCCCTGTGGTGGGAAGCAGGCAAGAAGACAAGATTTTTCCTTTCCTTTCCTCAATAGCTTGTCACAAATAACACAAACATGCTGTTTGTCTGCTAATTGTAGTGCCAGTACAGAAATACTTTGCCCACATTGTGACATGTGCCTTCTAAAGAAAAATAGCTTCAAGTTCAAGTTTATTTAGAGCCCTAAATCATTGTTACAGTCTCAAAAGGCTTTACAGGCCCACAGCTTATAGAAAGCAAAATGACCTAAACCCTCAGCTAAAATTAAAAATGCTGAATGATGCATCCCTTTAATCTCTCTTTCTCCATTTGCTTAAAACTTATTCTGCACACCTCACCCTTTTCAGGTGAGCCCAGTCCCACACGGCGAGAAGCAGTGAAGAAGAAGACTGCTGAGTATCTGATGCGTGCAGAGCAGATATCCAACCAGCACCTGAGAAGCAGCATGGGTCAGGGGTCGACACAGACAGTGGTGAGTGAGAGTGAACTGTCATTTGTCAACATGCAAGCATGGGCCATACAATCACATGGGTTGTAGCTGAAGTTAAACCCAGTTAAACTCAATTCATCCACTTTCTTATTTGCACATTAGCTTTTATTTACAAAACTCCTTAAGACATGCATACATTCATAGTCATAGTGGTTGTGGCCTTATGATAATTAGTGACACAAGGTCATAGTTCATGCACTTTATTTACCATTCACTATTACACTTGCTCACATATTACTCATCCATTGCCAAGTCAGGATGCACATTGAATGTGAGCATATTTCATAGGGATATTTGATTACTGCTTGAAACTACTACTACTACTACAAAGAATTGAAACAAGTGTCTGGAAATGTTGAATGAAACGTGTTTGATTTTTGTCCTAGGCAATGGGGGCGCAGTGCTGCCCTCCAGCCAGCAGAGGAGGCCAGCAGAGTCCGTCTGAGGAGCTGAGAGCCTACAGGGTGCTAGGGGTCATAGATAAGGTGAGCAGTATTACAGTATTTATTGTTTGTTATTGTTTTGTCTCAGTTTTCTCCTGAACACTGATGATTTGCAGCCAAAGTTTGTGATTTTACTTTGACATTTCTAAAAAAATATGGCATATCAGTTTGCTATACAAAGTGTAATTGGAGATTGATGAGTACTTTGTATAGATCACTTACTTTGCTGAAATGTAAGAGTCGAGTTTAACATTATTATGGTCCAGGAAATTCTCAATTCTGAAGAAATCCCAAAGCAGAGTTTCATTTTTTTATACCCCTTTTGACTCTGCTGTAGATGGAATTTCCCTCTGGGATAAAATTCAGTTGAAATTTAAAATATTGATAGTGAAGAGTTGCAAGGGGTAAAAAATGTTTTATTTTATATTTCAGTGACATATCTTATCTGTTGTGAATTATTAGCACTCGAGTATTCTGTATTCATAAATACCATCAAGAAAAAAAAATCTCATTTCCAGTAATGCTATGTGTGATTTTTATTTATATCTCAAAATTTCTCTTCCTCATGTCCTTTCCTTCTTGGACCATCTCTTTTATCTGAAGCAATAAACCTTAATAGATTTCCTGGATGGCATGGTAAGGCCTCGCTGTGTATGTTTAGTGTCAGTTATGGCTACCACAAGGTCAGTTTAGGTTGCTGGTCCTCTCAGCCAGCTGCCGGCGAAGCAACTTCACCACTCAGCCATGAAATGACTTGGCAAGCAGCTCAGAGAGCGGCGCGCGGCATAGAATCAATGATGCTCAACCTACACACACACACACACACACACACATACACACAAAAACCCCAAGGATAATGTTGACACAGTACCAACATGTGTTGCTCTACAGAGGTGCGCCCAAAGTCTACAATATGTTGAAAACAAAAACCGTAGCTGCAAACTGGCTACACAGAGACGGCACAGCTTCCCTCTCCTCTTCCTCCTCCTCCTTCCTCCTTTCACTTTTAATGGGGACAGAGGGGACAGATGGAGAGAGCTCCTCACCCTACTGCCCTCCCTCCCCTCCTCTCCTCCTCCCCCTTTCCCTGATGTTTGTGTCTTAATTATATTAGCGCCCTGGCTACCACTGCCACTCTGTTTACTCACAGCTCCATTCATATCCATTTAGCCTGCACCTGTTTAGTCCCGGCCAGGGTCACATGGAGAGAACACACATACAAACACATGCACACACACACACACACACACACACACGCACACACCAAAACGAGCACACACCCGGTCATACACATATGCTGAAGCTCTCCCCTGAGAGGGAGCGGGAGAGCAAGAGGAATGGAGATGTCAGAGAGAAAAGGAGAATTGAAGGAGGGAGGAAATGAAGATGTCAGGAAGAGAGGGAGAGAAGAGGGAGGGAGGAAGTGCAGGGAAGTGAGAGAGAGAGAGAGGGGGGGTAACACTGTGGAGAGTCAGGTCCCTTATTTATATATTCATTTTTTGGCTGGGATATGGTTAGAGATGAGAGGAAAGCAGGTGCTTAGAGATTAGCTATTCCTTTGTCTACTGTAAAACATTGCAGCGCTCTGTGGTGACATATTTTTCAAGAAGCACATGTGAATTGGAAGCACAGGAGCACTGGAAAGAAATTAATGAGCCTAACCTGTGAACATAAATGTGAAGACCATGCCTTTGGATCTCAGATAGAACTGATTTAGTCTCATATTCAGTCTTAAAATCTTTTTGCCTTTTTTCTTTAAAAACGGCAAATAAATCTGCCAGTAGTGTGAATATGTTGAAACAAGACAGAATAAGGCAGATCAGCCCACTAAGTATCAAGAAATGACACTTGTGGGATTATCTCACCCACTAA
>OMKZ01002012.1:7194-20364 GCA_900302535.1 Neoniphon sammara | reverse complement strand
GGTCAAGGTTACACATCGAGTGGGAAGTGTGTTGTTTTGTAGCACACACATACACACACACAAAAGCACACAGACCCATATACAATACGAGTGTGCACAAGCATAAGCACTGGCACACAATAATGTACAATTGCATGAGTGCACACACTCACATTGAAGCACAGACTAACAAACACACACCTCTTTCCCATGGATCTGTGCGGCTTATTATTTTTCTTCATCTCCTCCTTACATATTTTCAGACCGCCACCGGCTATGAGCAGGCAGACTGGAGAGAAAAGAGCCGACGTGCAACCAGGGAATAAACATTATTCTCCTCTCTTTTCTTTGTCTGTCAGTTTCTTGACGGAGGAGATGTGGGTGAATAGCGATGGCCAGGTAGAGTTCAGCTGCCAAAGTTACGAGCTTGATGTGTCAAAAACAAGATGAACTGAGGGCTTTCTTTCTTCTGGGTGACTTATGAAACATCGGAAAAACATCAACACATTCACCCACATGAATAATAGCACAAAATTATAAGATAGCGCTTTCTTAAAGAACCATAACCATTTTTTTTCCATCTGCAGGCGTACTTTACATTACTACCGACAATTTTCCAAAGCAAACCCGACTTCAAACACCATGAATGTCCGGATTTATTTTTGCTAAAGTTACTTTATTGTTGCATGGTAATTTAGTTGAATTAGTTTAGTTGAAGTTGGGAGTTTTCAGGTCGTCTGCGGTGCGTTCAAGTGCTGATGGGAAGCTCCGATGTCAGAGTCTCTCCACCCATGACAGTCTCAGTCAAAACGAGTCTGTGCAGCAGAAATAACCACCAATCCAGGCCCTGATTAACCTGCCGCACATGTGAGACTCACTGTGATTGGTCAGATAATCTTACATCACTTGCTGAGATGAACTGTCCCAGGAAGAGTTTTGAAAACAACTGAAATTACTGGAGGGGGGCTTTAACTTTTTCCCACATGAATTGATGATACAATTACCAACATGTACCCACATGGATTAATATTACCTAAGGTTGTTTTTCATGTTATACTAAGTAAAAGACACTAATCTTTACCTTCATGGGAAGTTTGTTGAGGGTAAAGACACTGACTGATTCAGACGGGACAGAAATCAGAGATGCTCTGGTGATAGTTATAGTAACATACATCCTTGTAATCCTAATCCTTGTAAAACTAATCCATCTGAATAGGGCTTTAAAAAAGAGCCTGCATGTCTCGAACTTGAATTGTTGCTGCTTTGTTTATGTTGTTTGTCGTGGAGCTGGAAGCGGCGCTGTGTATCGACAGCTCGCCTTCACAAACAGGTCAGAAGACGCAACGGGTGGCCAGTTACTGGGGACCAAGACTTCCCCTGGTGTGTGTGTGTGTGTGTCTGTGTGGTTAGTGAACCATGATGTCCTTGTATTTGTGTGTGTGTGTGTGTGTCTTCTGCTGTGCACTTCCTCTCTGTACGTTGGTTGTTGCCTTGGTTACCTTCCGGCCAGAACCCAGGGCACCCCTGGATATCCAGCATGGCTCTGGAGGAGGCACACACACACACACACGCACACACACACACGCACACACACACACACACACACACACACAGTGGTTGTAGTCATGCATAGCCAGTGCAGATGCTCCAGTTGTAGTTTTTTTTTGTCTCCCTGCAGGATTTGTTAATTGGAGAAAAATGTTGAAAGAAAATCTGCCACCTCTAAATAAATCCTCAGAGAGCATCTGCACTGTCTGCATCAGCAGAAAGAGGGAGAGGGAGAGACATTTATTTGTCATTCAGGATGATTTTAGAGTCGGAGGGAAAATTTTGTCCCATCTGTTGTCTGGGTGTTGTAGCTCTGACCCCCGTTGTCCTTGGTGTCTTTGCTCTGATCACTTCCCCCTAAAACTTGAAATTCTTCTAAAGCAGACAATTTATAGAATCGTCTAAACGGCTTGGTTGCACTGTTGCCTTTGTCAGAGTATTGCATCACATTGTTGTTGCATATGAATGTAATCAGTATTCCTCCACCCTCCGCACTTTCTCTCTTTGCCCGTCTCTCATTTCCTCTCTCTGTCCATTTCCCCCCCCTCCACAGAGCCTGCGTTATCCTCGGTGTTATTTTCATCCTCTCCTCCATGTGCATTCTGGGTAAGGCCATCCACGACCTGGCCACCAAGCTGCTACCTGAAGTGGTAAGACTTCAAAAATTCAACAAGCTACCTGCATGAAACCCAAACACTGTCGCAATTAAATGTGTATGCTTATCCGAGCTGAACCTCATGAATTTATTACGTTACACTGGCCTAGATTAGACTATGTTCAGATGGATTAGATTAGATGAGATTGTGCAGCTCAATGGGCAGAGCATGACTCTAACACTGGTGTTTGGCTCCCACTGGGGATTGTAAAGAGCTTTGGATGAAAACATACAGGAAAATACCCAAAACATATTAAAATGGAACACTACAGGACAGACTAGTAGCTGTTTCATATTGCAAAAATAATTGAATAGTCAGTTGAATAGTTGAACTGAATTGGGTTGCTGTAAGTTTAGGGAAGGCATTATGAAGACAGATAACAAAGCAACACTTATTAGACAGAATAAAGCACATTTTTGGAACATTTTTTAGGTTTAAATCAAACCCACGAGGCTTTTAATGGTCTCGCCACAGAGTCAATAATTACTTTATTTTGAAAAATAGATGATCACAAACTGTTTATCATCTTTATTTAAAGTTGCGAGGTCTCCAGTGGGGTAAAAGTCAGGCTCAAGGTGACGCTTAGATCTATATTCAGCTTTTTAGATGAGTTCCAGTTTTGCAGCTCGGCCAGAAAGTAACAACCCCCTTGGCAAGCCCGGACTCGTCGGCCGTCCCCGTGGTAACAGCAGTTTCCACAAGTCTGCCAGAAAGCAGGATTTCATTTACAACATAAAAAAGGCCCTCTTGACATTTTGCCTGTATCTAATAACATCTGGTCAAAACTGAGTGTGCCCTGCAGCGTCCAAGACAAACAAGATGCAGACAGCGCTGTGAGTTACGTTTTGCATGAAGCTGCAGTTTCTCATCTAAGAAGGGTGCAGATGTGACATGGTGGATTCTCTGTGATCCAGACCCTTCGTATATAACCCCCCTCCCCCTCTTGGATCCTTTTCAAAGGGGTGGATCTGATAAGAAAGTACATATTGAGCTTTCGCCATCACGTGGTGGCGGTCAGCAGAGGGTTTGTGGTTCAAGCCAGCAGTGCCAGAACTCAGAGTTATTAATGAACAGATGGGAGGTTTGTGGCCCAGTACGTCAGCTAAACCAATTCAGCATCAAGTCTGCATGAAGTCTTTACATTGATTTAATGTTAAAGCTCCAGTCTGGTGCATGTCTGAGCATGGGGGCATCTCATCTTGTTGTACTGGCAGCTGGGAAATGACTCCAAGGGCCAAGACAGCGCTACCAAAACAAACAGGCTGGCTGAGACAATATAGATTACAGTTTACTACCTTCAGTTTCTCACATTTTAGACTGCTTTCAAATTAAACCCTGTACTGCTTAAACCCTTCAGGGAATTATGAAAAATAGTCTTTACTGCCTCTCTCTAATATGACATATCCAATACAAAGTCTGCCCATGCAAACCATTTTCCAAACCTGCATACTGCCTAGGGCCTGGAGCATGTCCCAGTGTGCATTGGGTGAAAAGCAGGGAAACACCATTGACAGGTTGCCAGTCAATGCAAAGTGTCAAATAAAGAGTCTTAAAGATAAAGTGAAAAATTCTGCTAATGAAGCCGAGTTAATTTTGCTTTTTTCCAGTGCAGTTTCCCTGACTTTTTTTTATATATATACTAAACAAGAGTCTACATCTTGAAACAAGACAGAATAAAGCAGATCACACCATGTATCAAGGACAAGACTTGATTCAAGAAGTCATGAAATAAACTGGTTTGCATTAGAAAGAGGAGAAAATATGTCACCCCGCTGTCAGATTTTTTCCTCTTACTTTCAGAATAATTTGATTTTAAGACTTCAAACGAGATTAAATGACTTGTCTGATTGATTTTGGTTGCATCGTGTGCATATCTTTGTGTGATGCCTAGATTTGCCCAGAGGGAAACAATAAAAATGCCAACTTCACTGTAGAAAAAGGCTTCAATGTAACAGCGTTAAGGAACAATGATAAGTTTATTTATGATGCACATTTTAAAACACACAGTTAAGTGCTCCATGTGATGGAAAATGGACATAAACGAATAACAGTACAAACAGAACTTAAGACATAATCAAAACAAACTGTTAAAAAGGAAGTATGGTGAAGATGACACCCTGTTTGCCAAAGTCTAGCACATCGTCAATGAGGCTGACAAAGTCCGCTTTGAGTTTCTCACATTGTTTGAGTTTAATATTGTTAATTCCAGCAACAACAGTAGAGACCAAGTTGAGCTGGCTGTAGGAGCTGTGTAAATATCCTGGATGCAGGCACCCAGGTAGCAAGATGTTTGCCTTGGGAACTGCCACGTGCTGAACCATGGATGAACCGACTATCAGAGCGGTAGGGGAGCTGTGGCGCCCATCAGTGCTGATGCCCTCGTTGATCCACCAAGAAGGCAGAGCGATGGCAGGCGAAGAACATGCAAGGCGAGGGACCAAGCGACGCTTAGCTGCTATCCCAGAACGCCGAATGAGGCACCGAGCTCCCCAGGATCAGCCGCAGTAGGGAGCGATGGTCATCTGGTTGGTGTTGTAGCGGAGATCACCAAGGCTTGGAATTTCTTGCTCAGCTGTAGAACCTCAGAGGAAGGTGACCAGGGGAGAGTTCACCACAGGCCTCGCTGTTCCTGACCAGGACCCATGGCTCTGGGATGCGGGAAGTGAAGCAGGCTCGGGATTTAGGTTTAGTTCCACACGTCACCCCTTTAGAGCTAGGAGACCGGCAAAAGGAACCGGTTCACCGTTGATGCCGATGATGGAGCCTGACCATGGGAGAGGCCTCATGAGAGCGGGGCAGCAGTCTGGCTTTGTTGGAATCATTGTGAAAATAGAGATAATTTTGCTTGTTGAGACGTAATTCAGCTGGTTTATGACAATATCATGAAAGAGGTAGTGATGTGCCTTATTTCAAGCCGCTAGCAAATCCTTGAAATACGATTAAGGACTGAATATTAGATCCGATTTTTTAAGATTGAGTTTTTTAAGAATGAGGTCTTTTTGTAGCGTGTGCGTGCATGAGAAGGAGACAGAGAGAGAAAGAGAAAGAGAGAGAGACTGTGAGGGTGTTACTGCTGCTGCTGGATGAAGAATGTCACAAATCTCAGGTGTGAAGACTCCAGGAGCGTCCACACTTCCTGGAATAGTATTATCGCCCGGTTGCTAGGCAATAGCACTCTCCTTAGAGACACTGTCAAGGATGTGAACACAATGACGACGATCAGTAAATACAGGAACATGATGCTTTGGTGAGCAAAATTACTGAGTTTACTCCCCGGGGCCCTTTGTTGCCTCCTTACAGAGGGCTTGATGCTCTACACTCATATAACTGTTGTGTGGGAAAACTCACAGCTTCAATTTTGTTGTTCTGTTTTTTTTCTTTCTTTGAGGTTTCAAGCTCATTCAAATATTACATTGTACTTCATGTGTTGAGACATTTCCTTTGGGTTTATCAAATCCATTCTAAACTCATTGGATAAACTAAAAAATTCATCGAGATACAACCAGGGCTACTTTTCATACTTCTTTAAAATCAGAATCAGTAAGCAGTATTCAGTATAATACAGTGAATTAACCTATAGCCAGTTCATGAAAGCTGCTATATTTGTGGTTGTAAACACTCGGAGTCTGGTAGATCTTGCCTTGGAAAAAACTTCTGCCGCACAGGAAGTGATGCATTTTGTTTCCATCATTTACTAGTGTGGAAAAAAAAACATCTGTATTTTTTTACTAAGTACGGTACATCTGGCCCAGGTATGTTAGTTAACAGCTTCAGCTAGAGGCGTGGCCTAGTGCTGAGCGAAAGAAACTTCACCCAATCAGACCGGCAAGAATATGCCAGCATGTTGTTGCTTCCTGTCATTGAGCAACCAAACCTTCTTACTACAGATGATTCTGTGCAATGTTGAAATGTTGGGGCCAGACACATCTTGTACACAATGTAACTGGAGTCTGGCTGGTTTCTCAGAGCTAACAAGTTACTTGGAATCACTTTATTTGAACTGTCCAATGTTAATAGTCAATTCAGTGTCAACTTAGTATCAGCCTAACCCAAACTGATATGACAAGTCAACCAGCAGTCTGTTGACACAAAGTTGAGCAATTATATTGGAGAGGCTAACGTGAAGCATCTGTCACTG
Organism: Neoniphon sammara; assembly: GCA_900302535.1. NCBI lineage: Eukaryota > Metazoa > Chordata > Actinopteri > Holocentriformes > Holocentridae > Neoniphon > Neoniphon sammara. Next base: position 14,043 of record OMKZ01002012.1, on the reverse strand, counting down.
GTTACACAGAGTTCTTTTATAGTCTGGTATTAAATACACCCAATACAAAAGTCAAATGGCAGAAAAAAACAGTGTATCAGTTCAGGAGGGCAGTGGCATCAAAGTCCAAATTAGCAGAATAAAATCTCTCAATAATCTGGTTATTGAGAGCACTAGTGTTCCAATCAAGCACATACACACCAACCGATCAATTTCAACTCAAGTGGGGAAGTCAGTGCACACCATGCTGAAGGAAAACCACCACCAGTTGCATAACAAACATCAGCTGGCACACAGGCGTATCTACATTGACTGTGAAGCACATCCGATGCAAAGTTGAAAACACGCTGAGTTTTTTCAGAGACATTTGACAGGCTGACATGAAGATCTAGACTGACTCGGTTATGAATTCAGCGGATACAAAGCTTATGCTACGTTGAATAATATAATCAAATATAAGGAGCATGTAAGAGGAAAAGGCTATAAAGTCAATAAAGCAGTAGTAGGGCTAAATCGACTTTTTCATAAGTTGATTTACAAGTTGAGTTCCCCATAGGTTCCCTTGAATGTGATGTGAAGGGATTATACAGTAGTTTTGGAGACTGTTTAGGGTAAAAGTCAGGGTTGGGATGGAAATCATGACTACATGAATCTATCATCTCTCATCAAAATGCATCCACATCATTCGGTTGCACTCGAATACATTTTTTAGGTTCTTGGATGAGCAGCCTCAAAATGAAACGTTGCGAGACTTGCACATTTCAAGAGTTTCAAATAGCCTTTGCTGCTCACCCGGGCTCAAAATTCTATTACTTTTTTAATCCCTTATTGACTTATTGGATCAACTGTGTTTTTCATCTGTTCAACTATGACTGTGGCAAGGAAGGTGAAAAAGAGACGGGGAGTGACAGACAGAAAGCAGCAAAGCATAAACAAAGGCAGAATGTGGGAGCGGTGAAGCAGACAGATTGTTTTTTATTTTTATTTTTTTCTGAGTAGACCTGTTCCTCCTCTGTCAGACACCCAGGTTATACCAGACTGGTTTCTGGTGCATCCAAGTACAAGCTATATATAGCCCCGAGTATGCTTCACAACTCTCCTCACTATGCTGATGTTAGAAACAAGGTTTATTTTCTCCTACCACCCTCCCCCTCTTGCTCCTCGCTATGAAATGTTAATAAGATACCCAGTTGCTTGGGTAGGCTGAGGCAAGAGGGAGGGGAGGGAAAGAGAGGGAGGCAGCGAGAACAAGAGGAAAGAGAAAGAAAGAGGGATGAGAGCGGAGGCACGCGGAGGTGGATGTTTGGCGTTTGAAGTGACGCCCGACTGTTCCTGCTCAGTTAGTCTTCTGAGCCTAATTAATTGTAGTTAGCAGCCAAAACCAAGCTCTTTATAGAAACACATCGCCACTGGTACATGAAAACCCTCCAACTCTTTGGGATTTCCATGTCTTAACTGGATGAGTAGAAAACATGCTACCACCCCCCATTAAGTCCATTCACATTATTGGATAACCTCAAAAATACACGGTCATCAAGCTGAGAACAAGACTGTCCTCCTAAGTCAAAACTGTCCTTCTAATGCCAGCCACTCGTCTTTTTTCTCTTTACATCTAATTTTATTACAAGGACAGTGGGTTGAGGACTGAATATGCATTATTTATTTGGTTTGGGATTGCCCTCGCTAGCTTGTATCTTTGCTATGAAGTCCAGCAAGTGGAAATGCAAACACAACAGTGAAAACAGGCGGGGCGGATAAGGTGGATTCATGGACAGCAAATGTACACACAGTTACATTACAGTCCAGAGACATAAAGATGTATTTGCACAAGAGGAGTGGGGTGACCAGATTTTCAAATCCCCAAACAGGGACACTATAGTGTGTGCCCTGTAGACAATGTGTACATTTATGGCCATGTGTGCATGTGATGCTGTGTCATGCATCAGTTAGCTCATATATGTTTCAACCCTATATTTTACTGATACATTGACAGCTGTGTCACACAGTGTTGTTCTTTTGGCTTAATTAAAGACACATTATAATATTGATAATTAGGGCTGTCATTGTCAGAAGCTAATCTTTTTGGTCAATGAAAACGTATTCTCGTCCTCACTGTCTGACCTGTCAGACTGACATGTTTATACATTAAAACACACAAGACGTCAGATAGATCCAACAACAAACAGACATTAATCTAAGGAGGAACATCGACCGCAATGGCTGTTGGCATTTACTAGATATGTCGACTAGCTTACTTGCTGTTTTTAGCTATAGCTAGCTACCCAGCAATAGCTTTAATTCTTGATGTTCATTCATTTTTAATAGATTTATTCAGTGCGGAATATATGAAATAATCTTATTTGATTTCTGACATTTCTATGAGGTTCATCTTGGCACGTAACAGCTGGGCTCAGCTGGTCTGTAGTAGCTTCTCTGGGTGTATTTTCCCACCTGAGTGTGAGTGTGGTTCAAAATGGCTGCTGTGGGAATAAGCATGTGATGTGATTTTTCAGGCTTGTTGTCAGGATTTTGGTGGTGCCAACAGACACATTAATCCCACGGATTTCTAACGGGATAGTTTTTCTTCCTTTTTACTGCTTTTTTGTCTTATTAGTCACCTGTTTTTCATACCCTCTTAAAAGTGGTGCTAGAAAAGCTGTAGTTCATTGTGGAGATTGTTTGCATATGCGACCTGATCATTTTTCCTGGATCACTGCCTTGGTTCTCATGAGTGTGTCCAGGATCAAATTAATTGCAATGGTCCTCTCTGTCTCTTTCATAATCCCTGTATCCTCTCTCCACATCTATTAATGGACAATACGCTACTCGGCCTATCTTCAGAGAGAAGAACAACGGTTAATACCACATCATATTCATATTCTGCACAGGGATCTCCCACTGCCCTGTCAAATGTAAATGTCAAGGAGTGTGTTCAGATTCTGGGCAGATTTCTGTTTGCCGTGATCTCTCGCTTGTGGGTGTGTATTTGTGTGTGTGCGTGCATTTCCCCCTCCCATGGGGATTTCTGCCCAGCCCTCCCTTGTCCTCTGACAGCCGAAATGCCAAGCCACCCTGGCTTGAGCTCTGACTGCCTCAAACATGAAACACTTTGAATCTTGATGTCTGAGAAGGTCATTTTTGGAGGGCAGGATTTCCCATGATAGCTGACTGTGATTCATAGTGGAAGTGAAATTCGCATAAAGTAGATATAATTTATTCAAAATTGGAAGTAGAACCATCCAAAATAATGAATCCAAATTGTATTTTTAATCATAATTTGGTGATTTATTTGTTTAAGCAATCTTGGCACTTTTCCAAATGGCAGCAAGAGGTAATTTTGAATACTTGGAACAATTAATATTATGTTGCTAAATTTTCGGTGGAGGTGTTGGAGAAATTTAGCCATCACTGCCGAGTGCAGCTTTCTCTGGGTGAAGGTCTCACTCCATTGATTAGGGGATGATTTGTGTTTCACTTAACTTTGATTAGTCACTTTTTGAACACAGAGCAGAAGTTCCTGCCAGTGACCATGCCCACCACCAAGCTTTGACTAAGAGAAAGAGAACAAATCTATATTGTCTTCATTAGTGGTAATGAGATGTTGTTCTGTGTTGTGGTACCACTTTGTGATTTAAGATGAGAAAACCTTGCCTGGTGCAGCTTCAAATTAAAAAAAATAGCTGTGTTTACTGAAACAGAACTAGTCTGTATTGTTGCAAAATGTATTCATTAGTAGGTGAGATTTTGCTCCTCAGGTTTTCTCCTTTCAGGTAAACAGTGACTCAGGACTATGCAGCATGTTGATGTTTTCTCTCCATCTCCCACCTGCTCTGTGATGTCTGTAACCTCGCCAAGGCAGCTTTTTCATGGCTCCAAGGCCATAGTGCAATATTAATGCTGCTGCAGAGGCAGCGAGTGTTCTGCAGCTCTCTCCTTTTCTCTCATCTCATTCACTCTTCCTCCCCTGTCCTTCTCTGTTGCGCTTACATTTTAGACATTTAACTGATGTTTTTATCCAGAGTGACGTGCAGTGAGTGCAAAAGGAAAATAGTCTTAAATTCCTATATGACCACAGTGACAAACATCAGAGCTTTTGGGACTTGACAACATTTCTGTGACCCTGTAAAGCTCATGTTGGAATAAAAGTTAAAGCAAGGGAATATATTTTGAGTATAATTTGAGGGAGTGTTTGGGGGGGGGCTATGATGGAAGACAGGGAGTGACTCTGCTGTTTTGTCTAGAGTGAGAAGGTCATTCTGACAGCTGGGAGCCAGGAGGGAGAGAAGTCGTGACTGACCTGGCAAGTTATATGGGGTGTGGGACTAGAGGTGCAGGGTTGTGGATCCCTTTGCAGTCTTGGAAGGAGTGCAGGGAATGTGACAATTTGGGGAGCCTGAAGATGAGACAGGCTGCAACAGTTTGGATGAGTTATTGGGGCTGAAAGGAGTTTTTCAAGACGCCAGCTAAGAGGGATGGATAGAGTGTAAATCTCTTAAAAAGTTGTGACTTGGATGATAGTTGTTTAGATTCACACCCATACTTGTGGCGGACACCGTGATCTTGTCAACAGTGATGGAGAAGTCTTGTAGATGGCAAGATATTCCACAGAGAAAGAGCAGTCAGAGTTTTATGGCATTTAGCTGGCAGACATCCAGCTGGAGAAATCAGTGACGCATCTAGAGATGCATTAGTGTCAGAGGACGGAAACCAAAAGCAGAGTGTTGACAGCATATCAGTGGCAGGAGAATTTGTGAGATGTGATGGCCAGGACCAGGCAGTGCATCAATCACTACATCACCTGATTTCAAGTATTTGCACATCTTTATCCGGGCAGGGGGAGGCAGTCAGGTTGGCTTGGCTGCGAACTCTCAGGCCTGGAGAGCACATGGTTGAACGAGCGATCTAAGTATACAGAGAGAAAACAAGGGGGTTTAAGAGTGAGCCTTGAGGAACCCCATTGGAGAGAGAGGGAGGGCAGGGAAGACAAAGCCGTCCTCCATGATAGCTGATAATACTTACGTGACAGGTGGGAGGTAAACCATGAGGCTCTCACAGTTTGACTCTCCATCTGCCTCACTTTCTGTCTCTCTTTCAGGATGACTTTCTGTTCAGCGTGTCCATCGTCAGTGGCTTGGTGTGCGTCATTCTGGCTGTGATCAAGTTTATGCTCGGCAAAGTGCTCACCAGCAGAGCCCTGATCACTGATGGTAGGCACACACACATACACACAGGTTATTTTTTTAATGAACAGGCTCTCATACATAGTTTATTTCTCTGTTACCTGAGTTAAATCTTAATATTATCAACAGCCTGAACCTCACAGAGAGCTCATGCTTCAAAAGGATTTGGCTCAGTGTGATGTTATTTTGGGGATAATTATCTGCTGTGTGTGTTTGGGCAAGTTATTGTCATTTTTAGTACGTGCTGCATATGATTTTCCTCTTAATGAACACTCACCTCTATGTGAGCCGGTACATGCGGATATTTGGAGGAAAGGTTATTCTGCTCATACCCATTTGCCAGTAATTGCATTGAAGTGTGACTCCCAAAGTGACATATCACATGGACTACTCATTACACCATATAAGGAATCTGTCATTACTCTTACCCTGCTTACATGTCTGTAACACAACTCATGACTGTCACTCATGCTAACCTTTCTACCATGGAGAAACCACTGAGGTTGACCTTTCAATATCTGACAGACACTAGAAGCATTTCAAGAATCTCTCACCTCTGTAGACTCTGCCACTGTTTGCATTGCTGCAGACCGCAGCAGTTGAGATCACGTGTCCGCTGGACTGAGCTCAGTTACCAGGCTGCTGAGGAAATCCTCAAACAGATGAGGATTGAATTCTAACACTACTCACTAACGGCTGCAAAGATCCCAACTGCAGTTTCAGTCTGAGGTTACTGCTGCCTCTCACAGGTCTAGCCAGACAATTGTAGAAAACCAAAACAAAGAGTCATGATCTTTAAGAGTACTGTAACCCTTGTCAAGCTACATGTAACTCATGTTTGATCAAAAATGGAACCACGAAATGCGAAGGTCACAAAAATGTCCTCTTGAAGAGTTGTGCTTTTTGAATAATGCTGATGTACAAATGCAGTTCTTCAAAGAAATACCGAGACTGAATCTGGTGTGTTTGTTCTCTTTCCAGGTTTCAACTCCCTGGTGGGGGGCATCATGGGTTTCTCCATTCTCATCAGTGCTGAAGTATTCAAACATGAACCCAAGATTTGGTACTTGGATGGGACAATAGGTGTCCTCATAGGCCTTATCATTCTGGCCTATGGAGTCAAGTAAGTGGTCATTACATCACAGAATTGGTTGTATTCTCCTCTTCAAGTCTAGAGTGAAGTGCTCAACTTATAGCAAAATGTAGAATAAATACATCACCCTTATTCGGGTTAAACTTCGCATCCCTCAGACCTAAATTTCTTCTTAGTAGCTAGTAGGGGTAGAGATGGTGAAAAACTTTTTGAGGCATGTCCAATCATTCTTTGTGAGTCCAGCTTTCTCAGCGGAGCGCTCTCTTGCTTATGTTTGGGAGAAAGTTTTCTGTTTTGATTCATCACTAAAAACAGGTGACCATACTTGAAATTTAAAATGTGGACAATTCCGAAGGGTCTCAATTAGTTGGGATGGCTTCTTTGCAGCCCCAGTTTGAGAGAAAGATTTTCACATAAAAATCTTGTCTGGTGCATCTTTAAGCATGAGCAAGGTTTTTGCCAAAGCAGTTGGTTTCCCCTTACAATCTAAAAATCCTCCTTTTCTTACACCACAGACTGCTGCTTGACATGGTCCCACGGATCCGACAGACCAGGAACTACGAGCGTTTTGAGTGATGGACCACGACAGGGAGGATG
>OMKZ01002007.1:14197-30780 GCA_900302535.1 Neoniphon sammara | reverse complement strand
GCGCGCACTGGTTGAAGGAAGAGGGATGTGAGTCCATGATTAATGCAGCATTGCCCTTGTATGTTTCATAGAGGAAGGAGAAGGACAGAGGTGAGTCCAGCAGCATTAGCATTCAGCCTGTGATCCTGGAGGAGTCTGCCATGCCCCTGTACAGATGCTCCACTGCCTTTCAGATTACTGAATAGACACTTCACAGACACTTTCGTCTGGATGCACACCAACCGGCTGTCGTCCAAAGCTATTCTAGCTCCACTGCGTGCTCTTCTGGATCCGATGTGCGCACAGTTTGTCGTTAATACAGTATCTGCTGTGTTTTCTCGGTTTATCCAGTCTTAGCTGTTGTGTCTCCATAGACTCTTTCACATTCTAAAGCTCTTTAGAGTGAAGTTTGGCAGGGAGTTCACAAATGATCCTATTTGCTAAATCATTTTTTGGTTTGCATACCTTATTTGGAGAATTTGTTGTATCTTGGGGTTTTAAAAGGTACAATGGAAGCAAAACAAACCTGACATGCTGTAACTCATTCATGTGGCAAGATTGTACAAGGGCTTCATTTCAGACCTGCTTCATAGCTCATTGCTTATTTAAATCCTTTATGTTATGCTGTGCTCCTGAAACCCTTTGGTGTGTTATTTGGAGCTCTAGCGCAGGATCTGGTGTAGGGTTACTGGTGTACAGAGCAAGGCATTTTGGCAGTTGGAGGAGAGCCAGTGTCCTGATTGTACGATTTTTGACATTTCTAGTGCTCTGCTGCATTACAATTTAAAGTATGAGCAGAGCTACCGTAAAAGCTAACTCCATCAAATACACAGCTTGTGCTCTTTGCATATCAGAGCCATAGCAGCCCAATCTAATCCATAGCTTTGGTGTGGCTGCTGCGGCTGTGAGGACGGCTGTCACATTAGCATATCTTTATCCAAATAGATGTCGTCAAGTCAGAGTGAATGTTCTTAAGTGAATGACAAAAAAGATAATTTAATTTTAGAAGAAGGCAGTGTTCACACTGTAGACAAAAGTGTCCCAGTTTTGATTAGCTTCCTCAACATGTGACACGGATGTTTTCTAATCCATGTGAACAGCAGAAAGCTGCATGGATTTGTCATTTTTCAGTTCACTGATCAGGCTATGTGGTAGAAATTGTAATCTCAAGGCAAACAATCTCTCAGAATATTAGAATTTTGTCACAAAAGTAAATCTTATGTTATTCTCCAGGGACAGTTATCATAATTTTCATATTGTCCTTGGTGTGTTTTCATATTATTATCATTCTTTTCAACACTGGTGTCAGTTCATATTGATATTGGATATGGTTTATGTCCTAGAACAAATATGAACAGTCATCCTTGAAAAAATCAGATATGAGCAGCAGTTTGGAATTGAGCAGGAGGGCGTGCAGTGTGAACACAACCAAAGAGAAAATGTTGTGTCATAGGAGCAGATTGCAGTGTGTGTCAGTGGCGGCGGGGTAGTTTATGCACGCCTGTTTGATCTTAGCTGAGACGACCACAGCTGCCAGTGCACTGATTGATCCCAGTGTTTCTCTTTGAGTCCTGGTCGTCCTCCTCCTCTTCCTCCTCCACCAGGCGAGGGAAATGCTTGCACATGCAGCTTGTTTGGGTAGTTATTTCTGCTCCCGCCTCAGGTCCCATATTGAGCTGAAACTGGCAGTAATAACTTTCTCCAGTTTGTTTCAGTCAGTCGGTGTTTCTCCAGACACACAGCTACCTTCTCTCTGGCTCGCTTGTGCTATACAACAGTGATGTATTTCTTGGCAGGGTAGCATTTCACAGTAACCATCATTCATAAATGTTAAGTAAATATACATTATTAAATACTGTTACAATAAAGGAACAACTAATTGATTAGTTAATTTTCTGCATTGCTCAGTAATAAATTGTTAATATGTATACTATTTTATTATTAATGACATGTTGATAAATCTATTAATCATTTATATGTGGTATCATATTTGTTAACTAATTAAACCAATCATTACTGATTGCCATAGGTAACATCTGGTTGTTAAAGTGTTATTATCTAGGTCACATATTTTTAAATACCGTATGAAATATTCATAAATGATTAACAATGATTTGCAAAATAAAAATAAGCCAATATTATAAAATTGTATGAGGTGTATCTCATGTTTACTGGTTTAGCAATGCAATAATTTAACCATGCCAAGTAACACTTCATAAGTTTTGATTGTTTACTTGTTTTATTGCCTTTTTATCTACAGCATCATGGTGAGAGCCGATCTCAGGTCAGTGAGGGTGACACTTCACACCTTTGTGCTTGATCATGCTTAATCACAAATCACAAATTATTTTTTATGAATCTCAAGGCTGAAGGAGAAAAGTAAAATGTCTGTAATGAAGCAAAATGTGGACACATCTTCAAAGGTAGCTCATAATTTTCCATGAAAAAGCAACAAAGCCGTCAGCTTCTGGTGATCCACATGTAAGGTTAGATGCCTGAGTAATGATTGTGTTGGCCTCTGAGGCACACAGGAAGTATTTTTAGTTGCTTTCTGCTTCGACGCACTTTGGTAATGGATGACAGCATCTGTGTAAACAATACTGTGGAGTTACGACCACGGGCTCCAGAAAAATTGTTTCCCTTTTTTGCTCTCCTCTCACTTTTGCTTTCAAGTATCTTTTTGTTTGATATATCACGTTACCAATGTCACCCTTTAATTTAACTATTCAGGACTGTACTTTTGCTTTTCCTTATTGTCCTTGGGGCAGAATAGTTGAAACTGACCCAAAGATCTCATTCATTGTGGCACACTTTAATGTGTTTCTGTCATACATTAGATGGCAAACTGTAAAGTGACATCATTGCTGATGTGTAGGAACCAGCAGGCCTCTTCTCTAGACACTCTTTATAATATGAAATGGCATAATCTAATTATAGATCTCCTTCAAGGTTGAGAGGGAGTCTTTCTTGGTGCTGAATGTATGGATGCCTTTGAGTGACGTGGTAGTGGAGTTAAAAGTACAAGCGAGTAGATGTGTCACACGGGGCAGCCATTAGTGAATGCGATTTTCTCTGAGTAGGATCTGTAATTCAGCCCATCCCATGACTCCCATCACTCCAAGCAGCTCCCACTGCCTGGAACCCCAGTAAGGCTTTGTGCTTGATGCACAGGTTTGTAGAGTCTGTCTTTAATGCGATTTTAATTAATTTGAAGGAACCAATCAATCCCAAGTCCTCTATCTGTCTCTGTCCCATGCCATGCTGCTCTGGCTGTGCTTTTTTGATAACATTTTGATTTGATTCCCACCCTTGTTGGCCCCCTGAGGGATAGCTTGATGTTTTTCTCCACTTCACCTCAGGACATGAGGCTATCGCTTGCTCTGTGCACCTCCGCTCCTTTCTTTACCCAGCCTTGTTTTGCCGCAGTGATAAGCAAAGTTCTCTACCTGCTCTTCTGCCTGTGCTTGGTGTGTCCGCTGTTAAGGTGCCTGTTTGAAAAGCTTTAATCATGATCAGTGTTTAAAGAAGAACTGAAATTAAGCAAAAAGGCAATAATAGCAATCTTACTGGCATGGCCAAAGATTTTTTGATTTTTTTGACAGGTTTTGCAGTCTATAAAACTTAGGAAAATGCCAAATAAAATTACCTCATCACTTTTTAATGTTGTCGCCAATAACTGAAGATTGCCTGTAGTCTGTGTGGTGTGTCGGCTCTCCTCAGAGTCGGTGGCAGACAGCTTTCTGATTAGATGTTAAGCCTAAGCAAATCAGAAAATAAGACAAAACACAGAAATCCAGTTGTGTTACTATTGTGCTAGCTTGATGGACTAACTTGATGATCAGAGAAAGCTAGTTGTGGTAAACAAATTCTTCCACAGGCAGAAGACCTTTGGGCTGACAACAGATGTTTTTTTTTAATCCATGGTCCTTTAATCTACATCATACTGCCTTCCTCACTATTTCCCCCTTAATACTGGGTGAAGAAGTTGGTCACTAGTTGAGGATTGGAGACTTCCTTTTCAGATTATGGAGGTAAACAAGCTTGAGACAGGTGCTAAATAAGAGAAACAAGCTTGTGAAGGTTGTCCATTTGAATTCCCATAACAGTTTGAGAAAATCAGTGGTAGTGAATGTTAATGAAACACAATCCTCATGACCTCAACACCTACTGCTGAGGATTCAAGGCACTGAACCTTAAACTGCCTCAGAGGAGCCAAGTGGTGAACATGATGACTGTTTATCAGGATGTGAATTTCTCTGTCTGTGTGCGTGTGTCACTCTGTGTATTTAACCAGCCCCTCCCTGTTTTTGCAATTACATTTTTATATAATGATTATGACCAAAAATGCTTGATTCTGTTGTGACTTATTTCATGTATTTTTTTTCTCATTTAAAAATGCCAAAAGTGGCATGTCAGTAAGAGAGAATGTTCTAAAAGGCCACTAAAGACAAAAAAAAATTAAAAAACTGCCTTTTCATATTTGATGTGAGCTTTGTTTGTTTGTTTCTTCTAACAGTATGCAAACCAAAGGCCCATGATAAAAGGAAACTAATAATGCAGGTTAAATGAAAAACAAAGTGCACCCAAATTATTAGATCTATTTATTTATTCATTATCTTTACTTGCCTATTCCTATTCAAGGTCAACGGGTGGTGGGTTTTAAGGGTGGGGTAGAGACTATCATATCCCAGCATTTGCCAGCCTTGCAGAGATACACCCTGAACAGGTTGCAGGGCTAACACAGATAGATGGACAAGAACACTCACACTCACATGCAGATGGGCTATTCAGATTCCCCAGTCCACTTTGGAATTCATCCTCTTTACCTGGATTCAGAAGACTATATCAGTAGTGAGCACTGTTTGCTACCTATTTTAAAAATGGCACTAGGTTCCTACAGCCAGAATCCAGTTATACTTGGCCACAGCCGTAGCTGTGCCTTGGTTATCATTCTTTCTCCCTGCTTCTTGGACTGTAAATGCTTTTCTCCCCTGTCAGGGGCTGTGGTGTAAAATGACTGCACGTTGCAAGTGATTCATTTTCACTGTGGGTTTGGACAAAGCACATAAAATGATGTTGATGGTGCGCCATCCATCTTCACACGTGCAAATGTGCACATGGGTCCTGTGCTAAACTGCAGCCACCAGTATGGGTATAAATACCAAATGAGCTGTGTTTAAGTTTTCTGCTGAGCTGTTTATGCAGAGCCTGGTGATTTACTTTTCTTTTCTGTTGACAATTAACAAGTGATGTCTCCACTCTGTGTGGTGACGCTGCACTTCCTGGTTATCCGATTAACCCAGCCAATTCTGCATCTTTGTGAACATTGCCTGAACTCTGTTCACCTAATCACTTAATGATATCTATATTTCTTAATGATATCTATATTTCTTTTGGCACAGGGGTATAAAACTGCCATCTATAGTAATGTAAATATATTACAGTCCCCAGTTTTCCCCAACAAGATTTCATTTTCCCATGATGCACAGTGTTCTCCTGCAAGACCCAGATCCACTCTGAGGCAGCTTTTCCAATCCTTATTTTTCACAGGGCAACAGTGTATTATGGTGCTCCCATCGTGCCTCAGGTTTGAAGCCGTTGTTGTCATTAATTTTGGGCTCAGCGTAGTGTCACTATGACCCATTACAGACCCACACCTCTATCTTGGCTCTGTGGTGATGCATTGCTCTACTCTTCTCATTAATAACCCTCCTGCTTGCAGCATGGTGGGGAAGAGGAGGAAACTGGGCCACAACAAATGACGACGCCTACAGATTTCCCGGTCCGTACAGGCGCAGGGAAGCAGTGGGTCTATATGACTGAATGTGGGAGGGAAAGAGAGACCACCTGAATAGCCTAATCACTGATAATCTATTAGGTGGGATAAAACATCAACCATGCTTCCAAGAAAAGGTAAATGCAAGTCTTTTAAAGGCTACATGTAGATTTTGAGAATGTTCTCAATGTTTCCTATAATTTCATTTAGAGCACACTGAGTAGGAAGTTAAAGTTTGACTTTAAGAGGGGTAATTTTACTATTTCCATGCACTGGGACGGTTTGCTCTGTATTGGCATTACCAAATGTCATCTACTACACAACCAACCAAAAAAAAAAAAGGAAAAATATTGTATATACATAACACTCACTTGTAGCACTGTTCTCCATCATCAGAAACTGAAAATATGAAAATACAAGAAAGTAAGAAGAAGGAGATTGCAAATTTTTTGAAGCTCTGATGAACGGGCAGCTTGTTTTGTAAAACAGAGAGCATAAGCTGGAAAATGAGTTGTGATTGTATCATAAATCTCAGTGCCTGGCAAATTTTTGAGTCACTGGTATTGGTCAACAATCCTATCAGCTCCCTACAGATATATTATGGTCATTCTGCGCAGTGGAGCAGTAAAAATCTTATTTATTACTCCCTTTAAATTGAGTGGTATGGCCCTTTATGATCTTTGGCCGGCCTTTCAAACAGCCTCTTACACAGGAGCAGCTCATCACAACCTCAGCTGCTGCCATTATCCCTACTCTTAACATTTACATTTTTGTTAGAAAAGGGAGCGTGTGTTCATGAATCATTCACTCAGCTGGGCCACAATGCCTTAAAATGTTCAAATTCAACACTGCAGCTTTCTGTAATACGTCACTTGAATTTTTTAAACAAGCTATTGAAAAGTTTCTGGTGTTGTTCAAGAGGCCTCTCTGGAAAGTTGTCAAGTAGAATATTTTTACCGCATGAAGTTAAATATATTTTATTCTATATACATTGTAAAAACACAGCAGTTTAGTTTTCCATATCGAGGTTTTATTTTTGTTGTTTCGATTTCGAGGTTTTATTTAATGTACAGATTTTATTTCAACTTCAATATATAGTTGTTGTTGTTTTTTTTTTTTTTTTTGTTTGGTTCTATGGTTTAATTGATGCAAATTAACGTTTTTACTGATTAATCTGTGATTTAGAAATGCTCCTGTTGGTCCCTGAGGGTAAAATATCTCCCTATTGGTTCTCTGCTGCGACAGAAAATTAGGTCATTTACATTTTTTGCACCGTTCCATTTTTGTCATTTGCTCTTTGAAGCCCTGCTGAAACAGTGGGTTTTAATTAAGGCTAAGAAAAGGCTTTACTGAGTCACAGATCACTGGCACTATTGCATTATACAAATCACAACTCAGTGTCTGCAAGTACAATATACAGAGTATTCATTATGAGCAATTAATCTCGTGTAAAGACAATTATAGCATTAGTAATGCTATGCAGTGGAAATGCCACCTCGTTTTTCACTGGTGGGGCTTTGATTTTGTCGGAGAATCCATTTACTATTTTGTGCTCACATCCTTGTCATGGAGCCTCAGGCGATATTGTGATAGAGTAACAAAACCATCACTCACAGCTCCTTTTTTCTGCAGTTTGGTCTCCTGGAGTCCCACGGCGTCTTTGAGAAACAGTTCAGCAGGCACAGTCAGGGCGCAGGCCACTGGTGGAATTTTAATGGGTGTCATGGGTGCTTGACACCTGTGGCTGACAATATAGATAATCTCTTGGAGTTTAATATTAGTCCTCATAAGTTCAATAGCATATTATGAATGGACTTAGAATATAGGATTTACCTTGCGATTACTGTGAGCACTACACAGGTGTGTTTGTTGCTTTGACAAAAATTGCTGAATACTGAATCAGCAGAGGAGCTACATTTTCAGCTTTGTAACTGAGAGTCTAACCTGAACAAAGTCAATGACAAATTTTACAAAGATGAAATCAAGAAAAAAATGCTTTCTGGCTGATGCATATATTGATGTATCATGTAAAATAAAGAAAATATGTTGTTTATGTTGCTGTGATATTGATGCACTTACATAAATCAGTGTGAACTGTTAAAAAAATGGCAATTTTCAGTTTAAAAGTGCACTGTGCAAAATTGACGAGGATGAGGACTTTCAACTGACAAAAAAACGTGGAATAAGCATGAAATTTTAATGAGTCTGCATCATCGTCGGCTCACTGATAGGTCTCAGGCTCATTCTTTGATTTAAGAAGTCATCATCACTTCAATTGAACCTCAGTTTTGCACATGCTCTGCACAGCACTGCAGGTTTATAGGCTATGACTGAAGATTTTTTATACACAGTAATGTCAGTGTACTCATGAGTTACTGCTATTTTAGACTTAAAGATGATGAGGCAGAGACAGGGCTCAGACCAAACTTGATTCCACCCATATGCATGAAAGGCGGTTTTTGTCCCTGGCTTAGACAAAGGGATTTTGTAGGCAGGGAAGTTAAGCATAGGGTTTTACAGAGTAGAGCAAGTCAGTAAGGACAAAAGAAAGATGGTTGTGGAGTAAATACACTGGCAGGAGGAAGCAGCAAGGTGTGCTAAAGCAGTCTCTCAGGCAAAGCTGTGGATGAGGCATAGAGAGGAAAAAATAGATGGAGAGAATTTTAGGGTATAGAGTCAAACTTAGATTCATAATATGATGTACAACACCATCCACCCCCAAATCTCAGGTAATAGTAGAATGTTCTGTTTTTGTCTTTCATCTCTCCTTCTCTTGGTCCCCTTTTTTGGCCACCATGTAGGATTTTTCACATACAAGGCATTATTCTTTTCAGCAACTGGTGTTGGATAATTGGATCACAAGCCTGCTTGCCTTTGGCTTGTTTGTGACGACACCCTCGGTTTCCGTTCTGCTCTGCCTACTCTGTTAGTTTAAAAACTGCAGTGCAGTGGGCATGGAGAGCAGCGGTGGACAAGAGGGAGGGGTCAGGAGGAACAGCTGTCAAATCAATCTGATTACTCAGAAGCAAACTAAAGTATAACACCATGAAACATACCATGATGTTCGCCCTTTTTCAAAAAGAGATCTGTTGATTTAGTGTTTATCTATACAGTATGTAGTCAAGTGTGGCCTTTTCTGTTCAGAACCGATGATGGCCTTTGACTAAAACATCTCTATACACTTTTCTTTATTCTTTTATTTCTTTCTTTTTTGTAAATTTTGCACCTTTTGTGAGCAAATGTCTGTATTTTATTGCATCAGTTGGTCTCTTTTGGATTGAATCAATTTTTTAACAGTGTGCAAGTTCTTGTTGGATTCTATTTTAGCTGAGAGGAAGGAAGATATTAGAACTGGTGTTGTCCTTGAAGAATAAAAGACTAACAATGGAGCGTTTTTTGGCAGGCATACTGCAGACCTGCTAGGGTGGGCACAGATTGCCAGTAGAGTTGTTGAAACAGCTGATAATCCCACAGGAAACTGAGTACTACCTTACAAGGCGTTCACAGTGCCAGAGGGTTGCACTATTGTGACTGATAGTGGGCTGTGCAAGAGGCTTCACTTGCATCGACAGTACATATTGGTATCATGCGGCTACAAAATTAGGAACAGAAGAGACCATTCATTTTTGTTGTTTTGGTAATGCCTGATGTTACATCATTTTGATGTAACATAAGTTGGTATAGGTAGCTTGTGAGTGCCAAATAGGTTACATTAATAGGAAATAAAAAGGAAAAACTCAAAATTACTTTCTACTATAGCTTGCCAACAACCCCAATGATGGATACAACTATTTTCCAATTGTTTTTGGGACATTTATTCTTGTAGACTTTCAAATAAAAGCTGTAGACAATGGGAAGCTGTGATTGGTTGTAATCAGCTTATTGCCCATTTTGTACTTGTCAGGCAGAACTATGGTTTACAGAGCTAAATTATGATGGTAGACAAACAATTGGAGAAGCACACAAATTGGATCGGCAATTGATGGGCAATGACCACTAAGAGTGCAGCTGTGTCCATCTTTTCTCGGCCCACCAGCTTGTTAACCATCCACACATGAGCCCAGTACCCTTGGTTGCTCCATATGACATGAACTGACTCCTGGTGATTTGATGATGTTAGCTGTGGTCTGAACACACAGTTAAGGCCAGACTTGTTGCAGTTTGTGATGGTAGGGGCACAGCAAATTGTGTATATTTGGGTTTATAGAGTGCCATGGCAGGACATGTAGATGATGAGGCCTATGAAAGAAAAATGTTCAGGTGTTCTGATGTGGGGGCTGTAGCTAAGTCCACCCTTAAAAATTAGGCATTCATGAGGAGTTTATAATAATAGTACTAATACATTTTATTTAAGAAACCCGAGGACATGTGAACTAAAGTAGACAGTGAAAGGCTGTTTGAAGCCCTGCTCAGGCTTGGATTTAGCAGTGGACAGCCAAGACAGATCACCTTCTCTGGTGACAGTGACCGGATTGTGATCAGCCTCAGATCTGTCAATTACTTCTTTCCTTTCTTTTCCCACTTTTCTTACTTTGATTTCTCTTCTGTGCCTCACTCCAACTTCTTCCCTTCTTCCTCCTCACATCTATATTCCATGCTGCCACATAACTGCGTTTCCATAAAGCATTCAAAGTAATTGCAAGCAGATAATTAAATGCTGCACATAAATCAAGTGAATTGAGGTGTATTTCCATAACATCTGTTAAAGCAAATAGACTCACACTGATGTGTTTAAACTTTTGATCGGTCAAAATACAAATAGCAATTTTAATATCAGTGGAATAGACCATGTTCCTCACTACAGAAAATTCATTTGCTATGGTCATAATGTAGCGCCGGTGATAATGCTGTGGAGACAGAAGCCTCATGAAGGACAAAACCACGGCTCAGTGGTAATTTAGCCATCTGCTAGATCACCCTCACTTTGACCTCTGGTGCTACTTTTGCCAAATGACTGATCTTAGGCTTGGGCACCACAGTAACAATAGCATCATCCCATTTCTGACGTATTGCTCTGAATGTTTGTACAGAGTCCCATCAGCTGTGAATGTTAGATGAAAACAGTACTGAATTTTAGAAGTAATATGTTTATGTATTTATATGTATTTTATTTACTTTAATGAGGCTGTGTCAACTTTAGTTCAGTTTTTGATTCATGTTAACACTCTGACATGTAACCCAGACTTTTCTGGGTTTCTGTCATCTAACTATCCCAAAAGTCAAGTCAGAGTGTATAGGACATTTCTGTACTTTCACACTGATGAGAGCTGACCATGGCACTTCAAACCTCTTTAATCCATGCACAGGAACATTGTCAAAAGCAAACAGGTCTCTGAAGTGCTGCTGAAGGCTCCCAAGATCAATACCTTGGAAAGGGAGTCATTCTCTAAGTGTAGCACTCAGAGTTAGGGTTTAGCTAGAGGGGGAAAAGGAGGGCAAAAATCTCATACCTGCAGAAGTCCTGCATTTAAATCCACACTGTGTTTAAATCTCCCAAGCAAATGACTTCCCTCTTAGAAATTCCACACCTTACTTTTCAGGAGTTTTAAAGTCTGGGCAGGTTCCTCATCAAAGACTCCAATAAAAAGACCCCACTGAACTGTACAACTCCATCCAAAATCCACCAGAACAGATTCCTGGGAGTTTTCTGACAGTTTTTTGAACACCACCACCACCACCACCGTGAGCTGGAAAGAAAGACTTTTGAGAAAAGAATGAATTTTCTGTCTTCTGAATTTACTAATCAGTAATGTATCCATCGACAATATTTCAGTTGGACCAACATTGGACCAACATTGGCTTCTGTGATTGGCCAGTTGTCGGACAGGACTCAGAATTGCATTTAGGCTGCAGTTCAGAGGGGCCGCACAAGCATTAAGCAACTGGTTTCGGTGTTGTGGCTTTACCTAATGAGGTGCCCTCTGTGTGCCCCACCAAGTGATGGTGGGATGGTGCCACAATGAGCCTGGCACTGCCACTCATTATACCAGTAATTACGAGAGCTGTGGTGTGCCAAATTGCCTTTCTATGGAGGTTCGCTGTCGCCCTTGTGGCAAGTGACATATCCTCTTGATTAGCAATAAGAAAACTCTCAGCTTCATTTAGAATAACTGACAAGGCCGTAGTTGAATGAATACAGAATGAGCTGAAATAGGTTCGGCTGCCCAATTGAGCTGGGCAGAGAGATGGATAATGGACACAGATAATGGAACAGAATACGGTAGAGAGATTACCGTTCAAAACAATTGGGACTATCTTAATATTTTTTTGAATTCAGCTGCAGCCACCTTAATACGTTTTATGAAGATCCATGGAATTGAATTCTCATTTCTTTTCCAGGGAAATTAGCAATTACAATTTTTATATAGTTATCAAGTGTTAAATGTAACAAAGCAATCAAAACAAGTGTGGCATTTTGCATGTGCATTATCAATCCAGGTTCCTTGTTATATTTCATATCCTCCTTTATTTTTCTCCTTTCCTCTACCATACATGGTCATTGTAGGAACACATGAATATGTGTTATCCATTGTTAGGACACTTATACACCCCTTACAGTTGGTTTTATACTACTGTATATTCTACTGTTGTAGTGTAAGTCATTCTGGATAACAGCGCCATGTAAATGTTGTAGATGTAATGTTAATGCATTTTGAGTAGCAAGTTTTAAGAGATGGCTGTTTAAGCAATGAAAAAGAGTGGTTGTCTGTATGCATCACTTGCATAATAACTGTGAAATCCCTCTTTATCCTTCCCAAAAATCATGTGGCCAAAGCTAAGCCCCCAAGCTGAAAGGCTTTATGAGGTTGTATAAGGTGAGAATAGGCCAGAGTACTTGCCTTGGAAAAAAGCAGTGATAACATTGCCCCAAAAAAGCAATCACTGACCACTTCAAATCCATTTTCTCCAGACCAACCCCAATTGCTCTAGAAATAACAGCAGCCCTGCTTGTTTGATGGTGATAATAGCAATGGTAAGAATCAGATAACAAGCAAAGGCGCCTCTACAGTCTCTTTGTCTGTCTCTCATCCCTCTAACTTTTCCTATCATTCTCTTCCCCAGAGTGTAACCGTCATCCACTGCCCAAGCTCAGTTTTCCTGGCTTAGAAGATCTTCTTTCCTCAACTGCAGCCTGTGCTGCCCTGCTGTGTCCTGCCTTTCACTGCCTTCTCATCTGTCTGCCTCCTTTTATGCTGCTCTGAAGCGGACACTTTTTAAAAATGATGGTGGTGGGATACATGATGGAGGTAATCAGATATAGTCGATGCCTTTATGCAAACTGGACGCCATCTTGAGCAGTTTTCTCAGCCTTGGACACCCATGGGTAACAGTAGTATTTTGATTTTTATTTATTTAGTTTTTTAACATCTGAACCTTAGCACTCCAACATACAGTATGGCCCTGTATGTGACATAGTATGCCCCTATGTCAAACCACACCTAGATATAGAAAATATTTTCCAATAGCGTTTCCAATCCCTTTAAATGTTTATTTATTTATTTATTGTTATTGTTGCCTGCAATCCTCATTAATTCTTCCCCATCTCTTTATTGTGACATCCCCGTTACAAAAACAGTTCAACCCTGGAGAAATGAATGGAAATGTATTCAAGCTAATGTTGTACCTTTTTTTTTATTTCTGAAAAACACTTTTATGGTCATATGATAATGTAGCCACAAAAATATAAAAACAGCTATCGTACTTAAATTAGAAACGAGTGGCTGTCATTGTAAATGAATGTTATTGTACAATGCATTTCAAAAGCATGGTAGGCACCCTAGGGTAAAGATGTTACGACTGCTGTGTAGCTGTGTAAACACAATTCAGTAAAGATATATAAATTATGAATGATATAGCTATATAGCCTGAATCCAGTATTTGTCCTAGTTTATTGCTTCTAGATTCATAAAAATTTGTCTCTCTCTCTGTTTTGCACATGCTGCTACATCTAACAGGATCACACACCAAATTGTGTTTCATCTGCTCGGTTTTAATATGCTTAAGAACCAAAATCTTTAAACTTCACCCAATTTAATTTTAATAACAGATCAAATCACAGTCTGCCACACAAATTATGTTCTAGTTATGGAGCTCCACATGCTAAAATGCCCATCAGTGTGGGCATCGACAAAGCCCAAAAACAGCACTTTTTTTTTCAGCATGTGAATGGCAACAGGGAGGCTACAAGCAGGCAGAGCAAAACTGAGGGATGATTGACATAAGAAACATTTAGACTCAACTGACAAAACATGTGGAAATCATCACAAAATATATCAGTGAGTCCAGACCTGTGCAGACCTGTGATTCTTTCAATAATGAATGATAGAAATCAAAATTTCAGAATAAATAACTAATAAATACATTTTATTTATTTATTTTACATCTATCAAAAGGTGCAACAGTTCTGTTTCCTTGCTACTCCCTGAGGTCTTTGTATTTACTTAAGGCAATGCTAGTGTTCTTGTTACACTGAGCAGCTTATCACGCTCCTTTTTTTGCTTGGAAACTTTCCAAAGATCTGCAGCTTTTTTTTTCTGGACAGCTGAAGGCGGAGGCGGAGAAGCCAGTCCTCCCGGGCTGCTTCTGCATGCCACACAGCACCCACTACCTTCCCAAACACCCTGCAGATTGCGGCATAATTTTCTCCCTTGTCTCTCTAATACAGATAAATGCATCACTTCCTGTACAGCAAGAACATTTCCTGCTGGTGCTCACGCCTCGTCTCAGGGGCTGTAATGGTACAAACTTAGTTTTATGCAATGCTGATGGGCAGATTTTATTTTGGGGACCAGCACATGACTTTGAAAATAAGGCTCCATTTTATCATGAAAAACATACATCAAGCAGCTTTAACAGTTCTCTTGCACGGGCCTGCCGTGTGAGGCTAGAGCTGTATAGTACCATAGCGTACCTTTGTTTGGAACTGGCTCTAGAGTGAAATAAATGTATAAATGTCAGAATCAATCAGTGTCACAAAGTTCATCCCTCTCCTTCTCTGACTTCAGACCTTGACACAGTGAGCGCACCTCTAGAAATGGGACAATTGTGCGAGACCTCCGCGTTAAGTTCTCTTGCTTACATAAAACTGCCTACTTAAAACTGCAATATACAACTTTTTCACATTAAAACACTAAAACATAATGAGGCGACAGTATGTTATACATTATCAGGTCATGATCCTGTGTGTACTTACCAAAATCCCTCCATTTGTCTGAAATTGACTTTTCACTGTTGGTTTGTACACCATTTGCTGTAGTTTTGCATGGCCAGCTGGGTTGTGGCTATAAAAATGAGGCCAGTGGCAGCCAAAAGTATGACTCAAAGTTAAAAAGTGTGACACAAAGCTAAACATGTGACATCACCTGTTCAAAAGTGAACACCGGCATGCTTTGTTATTATTATTATTTTGTTGTTGTTGTTTTTCTTTTTTTAATATTACCTGCACATGCTTTCTGCTTCTTCAGCAACTGTGGCTTTGCAGACGCTGGTTCCCTCAGCCTCAGGCTAGATGCCATTTCATGACAGACAGGTCCTCAAAATGAGTGACAAGTGCTGGGGTGTAAACTTACCCAAGAGGAACTAGTGTTACACTTTGAAGCCAGAAGGAAAACAGTTGCTTATTGAAACTTCACCCTCTCCATACATAGGCCTTGTCCAGTGCCCTGATATTAATTTGTCAGAATGCAGTGGAAAATTATCTTCTTTGGAGATACAGACCATTACATAGACTTAAAACCTGATCCTATTTTTCTCTCACTGCCTTTGGCAGTTGCTTTGTCAGCAGTATAGCTTCAGGTCAATTCAAGTACTCAGGTCAGTTTACCTTTTACCTTGCCAGTCGTAATGATGCCAGAGCTCTCAACCCTCTTTGTGTACCTGTAGTTACATCAGGATATTGATTGATTTGGGTCTAAAGGTGTTGCACTGACAGCTCAATGATAAATGGGCTGCTGTAAATAGCCAAGTGCTTCAGCAAAGTAGATCAAGGCACACCTGGTTTGGAACAGCCTAATAACAGAGCAGGCATAGGAGAGGATAGCCAATAGCATCTAATACTGGAATATGCTTAGATTATGAAATTAACTGCGGTGTCATCTTTAGCTCTTCATCAGGTTGTAAATATCTGCAGGGGAAATACTGATCCATCCAAAAAGTGGTGGAACAGCCAGCAGTATCTGAATGGTCTCTGGTATATATCCTACAGAGACCACATGTCATGCTCTCTCTTTGACAGTTACTGCTGCAGCTCTCCAGGTATTTCCCTCACACTTTCACACCTTCCTTATGTATTTGTGAGAAACTGGGCTAGTGTTCCCAGGCAGTGGCTCCCTGCGGGCCGTGCTCCAGAAATACCTGCAGGTGAGAACTAGCTGAGGTTGTTTCGCAGGTGTCCTGTCACCTTCCCCATTATGTATGCATCATACCTGTGGGTGGAAGTGGTAATTAACTGTTGCCGCGCCATTTTTAGAATGTTGCCATGACATCTCTCTCTCTCTCTCTCTCTCTCTCTTTTCCCAACCTCGTTTCTCTGTTATTAACTCTTACCTACCCTGAGTCTTTGACACGTTTTTTCTGGGGGTTTTTTGCCACTCTTTCCTTCTCACTTTTTTTTCCCGCTATCACCCACTGTCAATGATTCTGTTGTCTTCATTTCACAGATTTAGTGTGTAATGTGCTTATCTTTTTGGACACATCATAGGAATGCAAGTGACACATAATCCTCTCACCTCACATGCATTTGTTTGAGCGTGTGTCTGTGTGTGTGTGTGTGTGTGTGTGTGTGTGTGTGTGTGTGTGTGTGTGTGTGTGTGTGTGTGTGGGCGCGATC
>OMKZ01001995.1:2716-21499 GCA_900302535.1 Neoniphon sammara | reverse complement strand
AAAAAAAAAAAAAAGAAGAAGAAGACGAAGAAGAAAAAAAAAGCCATAAATAGAGATAGATCTACTAGATGAGACCTCAAGTTCCTTCTATGACCAGTGTCACTCATAACAAGGATAGACTCAGCAGCAGGCTCTCTTTTGTTATATGTATTGTGTGTGTGTGTGTGTGTGTGTGTGTGTGTGGCTTCTGCGAGCTGTGACAGAAGGATGCAGGCACGATGCAGTCACTGGCTCTTGTAGACATGTTTGAGTTTGTTTCCATTTATGTTTTTCAAGTCCAGGAGCTTCAAACCTTCATTATCCTTTTCACAACATGGGGCGCAGTGTGCACAGGCGGCCTCTAGGAGGCGAGCCAAGGATGGGAGAGACACTGGGCAGCAGTGGCTCTCTTTTCAGGCACCAGGTCCAGCATGGGCAGCAAGAAGCTGCTGAAGGAGTGAGCCTCCTCCTTGGACCACTCATATTTTTCTACCAATACCTCAAACAGACCCCACGGCTTCAGCTTGGTGATGTGACGCAGCTCGCCTGAGGGAGGAGGGGAGGACAGAGTGGAGGGACGGAGACGGAAAGGCAGGGAGGGAAGGGAGATGCAAAGGGGGGAAAGGAGGAAAAGCATCCGGGGGGATCACAGGAGCAGTAGGGTAGAAAAACAGAAGAGGAAGACCATGAAGAAGAAGGTCACATTTGAATGTTTTGTCTTGAAGCTGAAAATACTGAATATCAAATATAAAACACACTAAATACCGCTAAATTAAATTCCCATATAAATATTTAATAATACAGTATGATGCTTGTTCAGCACCAGATACCTCTATATATTCAAAGGTTGTGTTGGACTAAGCGACATGAGGCGACTGGTTGCAGGATGGATATCTTTACCTTTCTTGGTGAAAAACTCCTTTGTGTATTTGCCTGCCAAGATCAGCTTCCTGGGAACTTTACCTAGCAGCTCAATGATCAATGCTATGTGGTCTACAAGGAGAAACAAACACACAAACAAGCAAAAGCTTTAACAGAGCCATTTCAATGACATGCTGGAGAAACCAGAGAATTTAGACCTTTCTACAAAAATACAATCCAAATTCATCATAATATAGTACAGTTTCTTCATAGCTGTGTTGGTTTTCCATTAATTGAATGAGTGACAGGTTCTGTCAAACCTACCTAGCTGTGAATTTTGAGCTAGTTCTCGTCGTATTTTCCAAATCCAACATTTGATAACACATTAACTGTGTGGGAAGTGACAATTTTATGTCATGCTGACAGCAAATTACATTGTGACAAGAGGAAAATGTCATTTTTGCTAATTACGTAGTTTAGTGAACTGGACTGTGGGGGAAAAAAAGAGCTTAATTCTGATGGCCTGAACAATTTGTCTGAAAATGCAATCAAAGTCACCAGTAGAGCAAAAAAGAGTTCCAATATAAACTACTTCAATTTCTAAATCATAGTCTATATATTCCCCAAGTAATAACATTAGCATTAGTTTGTCCGCTGGCTTACAGTGGTGTAACACTGATATTTTGGGGAGAGGCAGCTCAGGTGGGACAGAAACCAACCTTCGTCTCTGGAGTAGTCTTCTCCAGAATGAGGTTCAAACAGATAGTCACCGGTAGCAAGCTCAAAGGCCTGAGGAAACAAGCACACCATGAACTTAACAGTGGCAACAGATAAAGCATGAACTCAATAAGTATAACACTATGGTTACTGTGGCTGACTCAAAATCCTTTGCTTGCGTATTCTCTTTCTTTTTCTTTGGCCTTGTGTGTTTCCATCATGTCAGGATCCCTCTCATTCCTTAGTGACGCATTCTGAGCATCAGCACACTTCTCTAGAGTCTGTGTGTGTACGTGTTCGCTTCTCTCTAACAATGGCTCTGCCTGTGAGTCAGTGTGGGTGTGTGCATGTGTGTGGGCTGTCTTTGAGAAAAGATTTTCTTCTACTAGCAGTATTGATTAGTTCCTGCGTAGGTAGCAAGGCCACAGTTTATGCCTGCTGGAACTTAAGACTTCAGGTGGCTTGACCATTTGCCCTTTCTGTAGGTGTTAATACAGTATTATAACCTTTCATACTTCCATCTTTGTGTGTTTGTTTTGTGTGCACCCTACCATGCATGCAGTGCTCCAGATGTCTGCTGGCGTGCTGTAGCCGGCTCCCATTAGCACCTCCAGAGAACGATACTGCCGTGTCTGGATATCGTCTGTGAAATGCTTGTGCTAATGGATGGAGAGAGGCAACATCAATGTTAGGACACAGTAAGTGCAAGAATGGAGCAGGTGCTCAACAAGACCCGCTGCTTTATTTTATATTGAATGGTCTGGGTTTCGACATAAAAATTCCAGACTGCACAAAACTGACACAGGTCCCAATGAGAGCCATTTTGGAGAAAAAGTGCCAACACATATTTGTGCCCTAATGAATGGTGTGGCAAATTAACATTTGTACTCACCACCCAGCAGGCATTGCCAAGGTCAGCAATCTTAACCTGCAGCTTTTCAGCATTTACAGGTTCCAGGGGGTTCACCAACAGAACGCCTGATCCTCCTATTAAAGAGAGGAGGAGATGGGAGGGGAGATGCAAAGAGAAGACGATGGAGAGGTGGAAAAACAGGGAAAGAAAGGGAAAAAAATTACACAGCAGACTAGAGGACTATGAAACCGTTATGCTGGGGACACACTAGAGTATTATCAGGGAGGTTAACACCTAATTTGGATAACCCAACATCAGGGAGAGAGCCTTCAATCTGAGGTTTGGAAAGGACTAATAGTCTGAACAGATTTTGTTGTCTTTAAGGGCTTTGCAGACTCTATCTGTGCCACAGTGATCAACTTACAGAATTATATTATCAAATCAAATATAGCATGTTTGACATTCATGACTGGACTTGGAAAAATAGGAAAAATTCATGTATGTATTTTCAAAATCAGTGAGTCATTTAGGCTCATCTTGCCCTGAAAGTCGCCTGTAAGGCAGCTTCATAACCCTCACCCTAACCATAACCCTAACCCTAAATTAGTCAGGGAGGCAGCACCACCTTACAATCAACAGTGGGAGCAAAAAACACAGAAAGCGGTCTTTTACAGTGTCCTCAGGTCTTAGGAGAGCATCCTAGCAGAGATTTGGGAAAGTTGGTGGGGCGACCTGACTATTTGGAATCAATATTAATAATACTTTAACTTCCAAGCTTCCTTCTCTTACTAACCATTCTGATTGTCTTCTTCTCCCTCCCCTCCTCTGGGCTCTCCTAGTGTATCCATCTCCTCCTCCTTCTTCTCCTCCTTCTCTCCCTCCTTTAGCTCTATAGTAACAGAGTCGGGGCAGACAGAAGCAGGGAGCTGCTGCAGATCGGGGTCCCCAGGCATCCCATTACAGGTCTGATGGTCTTGCTTATCTAATCTGTCGTGGCTTTCAGTGTCGTTTTCTGGTTGGTTGGCATTTTGTTGGTCTTCCTGCTGCTCTGTATACTGCTTGGTCCCATGTGCCTGGCTCTCCAGGCTGGCCTCACTTCCCTGGGTGGAGGCGAGGCCATTGCAGTTCACTTCCATCCCGTTCACTTCCTCTGCCTCGGCCTCTCTCTTTTCCTCCCCAGCTGGCCTCTGGTCACCAGGAGCTGAGTCTGTGGGAAAGCAGTTAAGTTATTCTGTTCAGCTCAGCTTTTGTCCTGGTTAAAGATAATAATGATGTTCCTCATTAATAATTATGCTCTTCAAACATATGACTTTTTTGTTTTATTACTACTCACTTCAAACCTAAAATATCAAATATTTACACAGGATCATAGAAAAGTACCAAGTACATTTCATGAATTAAACCAAAACATGTAATAAAAAGATACTTCTAAGAGTGAAATAGAGAAAGCTGTGTTTTCCAGTAAGCCACCACTGTCTTCAATCTGAATTAGGACAGAGACAGAAATCACTGCAGTGCAAGCAGTGCCACTGCCCTCTGGCCCACGGGTAATAGGGGACCAGCGATAAGCAGGCAACTGCAGTCCACAGACCCCATCACCTTGTTTATTTATTTATTTTCACATCGAGCACCAATTCTTTGCTGAGTCCAAGGCTCGTCTGATGCCCTTCTAGGCAAGTAAAGACAATGCTTTTTGTTGGTTAATGTTAGTTTCAGTTTTCTTAAGCTGTTTTCAGTCACCACGCCAGACTGTTTTCTGAAGTTGTATTTTGCAGCTGTGCTGAAATATGTCAAAATATATTTCAGTTTGTTTGTTTTTCTTGTGTTCTTGTTGTTACCACTCCACTCCTAAGTAGCCCCTAGATGCTGTCCTTGGTGCTGAAAGCTTTGTCAGCGCTTTGTCTCACTTTGTCTGCAGTCAATAGACAACGTCTTTACTCACGAAAATGTTGGATAGCTTCAATACTGTGATGCATTCTTTTATGCAGCCCATCATCACCCACTTCTGCCACTGATATTTAACAAAAGCTCTATCCAACTGTTTAACTAAAGATCTTGCCAGCCAATCACCTGTGACAGTATGGTTAACGATGTCTTGAAGTGTAGCAGATGTGGAGAGAGTGGCTGAAGAGAGGGTATCCTCCGTGGTCTCTGTTGTCTCTTCGTCATCCTCCTCCTCCCCTCCCTCAGGTGTTGCTCCTCCCTCCATCTCCTGGATCCTCTTCTCCAACAGCTCTGCCTGCTTCTTCTGCTTTTTCTTCATCTTTTTCTTCTTGTTCTTGGACATCTTGGCCATCTGGGAAAAGGAGGATGGGAGGAAAGAGATGAGAGGAATTTGTCATGACATAGAGGCACCATCTAACAACTCTGAATCTAATTTGGGCATAGTGCTCATATCACAAGAGCTGTTAAAACAATAAAACTTACTGGTTTTGGTGCTGGGGCTGTGCTCACTGTAAGAAATAAGAAAATCAGAGGATTACATCCCACATATAGCAACGACATGAGTGACATATCCAGCACTTCTCTCCATAATTAGTATTCGTTTCAGGTGGCTGAGTTGATTCACACCCAGCTGTACTAATACCTTGTCTCTGCATTAACACCAGGCACAGTGGGAGTCACACACTCGAGCTCCTCTGAGCAAGCCGGTAATTTCCATAACCTATCAAGAGGTGACTCATACTGACTCACAGCTAAACAATACTGTTTTATTAGAAACTTCCATTTTTTAAACACATACATACAGGATTAGATTACCACAGATCCTTTAGCATCATGGCATTCAGGGAAATAATTTTTGGCAATACTTGGCAATACATAAGATTCATAAGATTAAATCCAATGGAAAAGCGTTCGTTCATTCATTTAAGGACCCATCATGAATCACGTGTATAGCTAACCACGAAGTAAGCAACATGTCAGTGTAACTATGAATGGGAATAGACTTGCTGACTTAAGACGCAAAGAAAACCCTCTACGTCAGTAACATGCCATTCATACCACAAAATTTGCTTAGTGGAGGGCAAAGAGAGAAAGGTCGTGACCTGCAGAACCAGAGGGAGGGGCAGCGCCAGTCCTCTGCCACTGTGTAGCTTCAGCAGCCATCTTCTTGATGTAAGGCTCATTGACAGTCAGAAGGATGTTCTCTGGTTTGATGTCTGTGTGGATGATTTTACACTTGGTGTGGAGGTAGTCCAACCCCTGCAGGACCTACAGCACAACAAAACCACACAGAACAAGAGTGAAAGATGGTCTCTTGCTTAACGTGTTTGCAAAGGGCACTACCTGAACTCCTGCAGCACCTTAAGAGATGATGATTTAAATAAAACTTGGAGGACACTGCCACTGAATATCCACAGGTCATGATTTAGACATAGCATATTTAGACTGCAATATCAGTGTACAGTCACTGAAAAAGTGTTGTCGCTTATCCATACTGTAGGAACAACAAATAATAACTTGACTTGTAGTTGATCAGTTGAAATCAGAAATGGCCTATATGAAAGGCAAAGCCCTCTAGATTATGCTTATTACACCAAAGATTTGTATCATTCATTGAGTTTTATTATTTAATTAGGATAGAAAGTTCAGATTTTGCTTGGACAAGAGTCTTATCGTGTTTTTATATGATCCAACCAATCACAGATTAGAGCTTCACCTGTGACAAATACTGTAATTAACACATTCTCAGGTGTGTATAAAAAGAACCCCAGCACACTAGCCCTTCATGTGAAGTGCAACCTGACCTCTGACAACATGCCAAAGATTCAACCACAGACCAAAGTGCTGATCATCAAGAGCCTGAAGACCAAGTCTGCTGCTGAGGTGGCAGACATCTTTAATGTATCTAAACGTCAAGTGGAGAGGATAAGAAAAAGATTTGAAGAAACTGGTGACGTTTATGACAAGCCCAGGTCAGGCAGACCCCACAAGACAACTGTTCGAGAGGACCGTTTGTTGGTTCGACAGTCTAAGACCAGCCCTTTTTCAACTGCAGCAGAGCTACATGAGAACTGGTCACCAGAAACCCCTGTATCTACAAGAACAGTTTGTCGAATTCTCTCACGCAGTGGTCTCCATGGCCGAATCGGTGCTCAGAAACCGGCATTGAACAGAAGACAATTACATTCCAAACCACAAAAGGGGGCAAATTCTGCAGCAGGATGGCGCTCCTTCTCACACTTCAGTCTCCACATCTAGGTTACTGAAGGTGAAGAAGGTCAAGGTGCTCCAGGATTGGCCAGCCCAGTCAAAAGACATGAACATTATTGAGCATGTCTGGGATAACATGGAGGAGGAGGCTTGGAAGATGAGACCGAAGAATCTTGATGAACTGTGGGAGTCCTGCGAGACTGCTTTCTTTGCCATTCCAGATAACTTCATGAATAAGTTATTTGAGTCATTGCCAAACCATATGGATGCAGTCCTCCAAGCTAATGGGAGTCATACACAATATTAATTAATTTTTTTTTTTTTTTTTTACAACGCACCATGACTTAATGTGCTGGAGTTATTGTAGCATATTTGTGTATTCAAAATGAAGTATATGTATAATTTCTACATTATTTTTGTATGTGACAAGACTTTTGTCCAAGCAAAATCTTTGAACTTTCTGTCCTAATAAATGATAAAACTAAAAGAATGATACAAAACTTTATTTTGGTATAATAAGCATAATCTAGAGGGCTTTGCCTTTCATATAAGCCATTTCTGATTTCAGATCAACTACAAGTCAAGTTATTATTTGTTGTTCCTACAATATGGATAAGCGACAAGACTTTTGTCAGTGACTGTAATTCAGTCTGTAAGAAAATTGCTAAAAGAAGCAGGGGAACACAGTACAATATTTTGTTGGCAACCAGCTTAATGTTTTGTGAGGCCATCCTGGGCTTGATTCCCCGTGCACCTGTCCAAGTATTCATCAAGACAGATAATTTCTCCTTTGGGGATTAATGAAATGTATTAAATCCAGTTAGCATTAACATTTTAAATTCAACTCTGTCCTCTGTGGAGATGTACTGTACCTGTCGAATGATGCTCTTAACACAGGGCAGAGGCAGGCCTTGATAATTGGACTTGATGATCCACTTCAGTAGGTGGTGGCCAAGCACCTCAAACACCATGCACACATCTGGGGAGATTCAGGGTCAAGGACTACAAGAGTGTTTATTTTATTGTTGCTTTTTTTTTTTTAGATGGCTTTCAACCAGGTTACCCACACAAAGAGAGACTCAGTCAAGGACACCCAAAAGAGACGTAGAGCTTAATTCAGGCACTCTACAAACCTTATAAGTGAAATGGATCTTAAGGTTTTCTTCACCTCCCATCACACATCAAAGACACCTGAACTTTCCTGGACGATATCACAATGGATGATAATGCTGAACAGACATACTCTATAAACACACAAACATGCACATTCCTGCACATTTTTGTTCATCAAACGCCATAATTTTTTTTTTTTGACAACCAATTTAAATGTTGTTTGCGTTATGTGGGTTGTTATTCCTGCAACAAGGAACCATTATTACTAGCAGCCAGGGTTGATGCTGGCTATTAGTATGATGAAAAATTATGTCTGAAATTAGGTATCACTGGCCATGACTTTTCCAGGGAAATATTTCAAATTCCATGACTTTTCAAGGTTTTTCATGACTGTGAGCCCTTAACAAACACGCACACATATGCGCCGCACACACACACACACACCCAGCCAAACATCAGAGCAACATCTGTGAACCACTGATAGAGGAGAAGTGTTTAAGTGCGAGTGTGTACAAAAACTGCAGCAGACTTTAAATTCAAAACAGCGAGGGCAAGCACTTAATTTGTGCATTGCTGCTATGTTTGCAGTAAAACTTTATAAATCCTTTAGGACTCTGGCTTAATAACTGAGCCTGTCTCGGAAATTAATGCCAGACAAATGTACCCTTCTAACATAACAAGAATGAACTAATTTAAATGTCTAGCCTGAGGCAGCACGGTCTAATCGTTGGATGTTAAACACTTTGAAGTAACTATTTGGCCTGGAATGAGTATAATCAGTATGTCCAAGCCATCAAGTGGAGACAGCAACAGGGATGGGGGGTGGAAATGGAAGGATGCCATGTTATTAACTCGCTTTCGTTTCATTTCTTTCACAGAGCGGCGCGGCATGACAGCTCTTGCAAGCTTTCCACCCTGTTCACAGTGGTCTGGTCAGCATGCACCTTTATTAAGGTCACTGTATGGCACTTTTTCATTACAGCTCAAACAGATGCCATTTCCTACTCTTAATTAATCTCTTCCCACTTGGTAAACAAGATGTGGCTTAGAAATGCCTGCTGAATGTGAGTGTACAGTCAAACATAGACAATAACACTGAATGTACTGTCTCACCCCATCATTCAGACCAAGCCTGTCTCATCAAATATGTGAATGAGTAGCATATAAAACAGAAAATGGAATAAAACAAGGAACTACAGATTAAAGGGATTTCTGAATTTCAGGAAAACATGGACAGTTACTACTTATGAAGAAGCATTTTTCTCAGCACAGGATACGGGTGCCGTTCATGCCAGAAATCTTGAAGTCATCAAGAAGCTGCACTACTTTCTCTCTGCTGGGGTCACTGGGATCTGTGTTTCTCACCTGAAAAACAAAGGCATGCACATATGATACATGTGTGCATGCACACACACCACAAATACAATACTCTAAGAAGTATGAAAAGATTCCAGGGCACTAGAGTATAAGCTAGTTTAAACATGCAAAGACCACTTTGTGCCTTACAGATTTGAGCAGCTTGATCTCATCCAGAGCCGTCTCAGTGTAGTGCTCAGCACTCTTCACCACCTTCATGGCCACAAAACGCTTTCCCCTGAAACACACACACAAAAAATAATTCATTTAATTCACAATAAATCACAAATTTATTGGCAGTTTCATGTGTATGGATCGGACAACTATGAGTGCAGATACCATAAAACTTCCAGTGGTGGCCACAGCTTTGTTAACCTCAACAAAAGAGAACAACAGGCCTTCTTAAGAGACAAGCCATTATTTCTTATGGCAGGTCCACAGAACCCAGTGCACCCAAAAGTGATAAAATTTACCCATATTCTGTAAAGAATTGTGCTCCTCAAATATATATATAATTGCCTTTTTGGCATTAAGCCTAAAATACTACAAATACAGACAAATGAAGCAGATGCTGAGAGATGCTGACACATACATTTTTGTTTTTTGTGTTTTAATTACTCATACACACAACAGTTCCCAGCTAGGCCGGCAGGCTGACACCATGCAGGAGCTGATGCAGAAGTGGACTGATTTAACTTTTTTTTTCTTTTGGTTTTGCTGCTCCAGCAAATAACAACATGGTGCAAACTGTAAACATAATATCTAAACTTCAAAACAGCCCTTCAAAGTCAACGGGTAACATTAGACTCACTAGATCCATCTATTTTACAGTTTATGTCTGAGGTCTTTATTGGAAGTTTTATGGTATTAAGATCAAAAACTTATCTACTATGCAGCAGCTACAGTGGCTTGGCGAAATCCTCTCACAATTGAACAATGTCTTCTACAAGCTTCTTAAAGATAACTGGAAATTAACCACAGCAACACTGTACAATATCCTCTAAGTTCAAGATGGCTCCATTTTGTGGAGTCAACTTACTGGATGTCCCAGGCCAGCCACACAGTGGAGAAGTGCCCCCAGCCCAGCTTACGGATCACATGGTATCTCCCGTTGAACAGATCCCCAATCTTCACATGGTGATATCCGCCTGACAAGACAGACATGTGAATGCACACACACTGCAACAGTCTGAAACCAGTTTGAGCCAACAGTCTGAAACCAATTTGATAACTGGGGACATTTAACAACATTTTTGAAAAGCAGTCTCTGTATCTTCACAAAACACAAGCATGAAGTCTACTTGACCACCAGGTTATTGGTATTTGTCATCCAACCAACATAGACAAGAATTATTAAATGCATATATAAATTAGTACACTGGGGTTTTCAAAAAGTGCTTTTATCTCTAAATTAAATAAAGTCGAAACATATCCTGTTTTCAAGATTATATGTGTATTTTCAGTAAGAAATATGCCAGTTCTGACACTAACAAATTTTAAATGCCAGTATACCAATGTTTGTTGGACCCTGGTGTGTACACACACATTTGATATCTCAAGACAAAGCAAGAGCAAGAGAGAACGTACCCCTGCAGTAGTCGTTGGGGTCCTCCTGCTCTTCGTCATCAGAGCCCAGGATCTCCTCATCCTGCTCTGGGAGGGGAGAGTCTGGCTGGCCTGGCTGAGAGCCGCCTCCACGACCATGAGGCTCTGGTCTGAGTGGGGAGGGAGAGTAAGGGCAAGGGGGAGAGAGAGGTAGAAAATGGGAGGAAAAGGAACACAAGAGTGAAGGAGAAAGGATAAAGACAGTATGATGGGCAAAGGGAGAAAGGGTGAAAAAAGTCATGAGAGGGTGAGAACAGAAAAAAGAGACAGAAAGGGAGGAGTTAAAATTTGGCAAGAATGTGCTTTCCATATGTCATGTTTATAAGCAAGCCATTTTTCCATCAAGAGGTAGCCTTGCTTCATTTACATTTAAGGCATTCAGCTTATACTCGCATCCAGAACAAAAAACAACATTTAGACCTGCTGCAATAATATTCTAAGACCAAAGGACTAGAAATGTAAAACGATAAGAAGTGAGAGAAACATGAGGGATTTTTTAAAAGAGTGTAAGTAAAGTGAGTAGACAGGGGCAATCATTCAATGGGAAGAGGATAACATGAGTTACCGCATAAAGAGTTTCAGCTTATACTGGGAGATGGGGAGTGACTCTGCTGCTTTGACAGGAGTGGGAAGGTCACTAAATAAGGCACTGGGTGCTTGCTAGGTGGTGTTCATGAGAAAATTTTGTAGAGAGACCTGAGATTAATTTGGGTAAATAAGGCAAATCTTTTGGGTTTCAATTAGTGAGGATAGCAAAGTCCTCTCTGCTGAAACCATAATTTGTGAATTACACTGTAATGCAGTTAACTGTCCTGAGTCTGATTGTGGTTCTCATGTTGGAAGCCTTGGGAGTTATGAATCAGATTTATCTTAACAGTTCGCTTAACTTTGTTTACGCACTGTGTCAGTGTCAGAGAAAGAAGCTTTGCTGCTCCTGTAGTTCATCTGATTTGACTGAGATTTGTTGTGAAAAAAATCTAACCTATCCAGGCTCCAAAGTGTTTGTATGTGTTTATAACTGTGTGCTACACAGTAACTACACACTTTTTAGTAGTCAGAGACGTGTAAATTTGCCGATCACTTATATAAAGTGAACATGAGTGCACTGAAATAATGACTCATGCCAATTTGATACTACGCACTGCCCTGACAACGAATCGTTATGCAATGACCCATATCAGGCTGTCGTATCTAAATTAGAGTTAAAAGACAAATCCAAACACTTAAGAACATTTAAACATGTTTTAAAAACATCTATCAGTGGTACTTGCATAACCATTTGTGTGGTGGTTTATTTTTCTTATTCGTATGGATAAGTAGATGACGTGATGATACAGAAATACACACATGTACACATTATTGTACTAACAGCAGTAGTATCATATAAAATCACTTAATAAATCAGATGTGTATTTTAAAAGGGAATCAAGGTGTTAGAATGCGAATAAAGACACCAAACAGAGCTTGTTCATTTCCCTGGGGGAATCACACTCCAACACCTCACTGGTGGGCTATTTTTGGCCAGCTACTCGATGTGCTGGTGGAAAACACTGGCATGATGCATAACACTGCAGGTGTATGCACACACAAACACAGATAACCTCACATGACACCGGCCTCCAGTGAAGGACAAGGAAACAGTGCAGCGTAAAAGTGGATCAGTGCAGCTAAGCGACCTGGTTAGGAAAACTGCTGCAGAGCTCAACATTTTCAACCCTGCCTTTCCTCACACATCTTTTCTCCTCTCCTCTCCTCACTTGAGAGTCCAAGGTCATTTCAGCTGTAGAGAAAAAAGAAGCTAGTAAGCTTGTACTCCAAGGGAAATAACTGGACATAGGGATACATGAAGATGGTATAAACATCTGCAAAATCTGTAAAACACTATTGCTTTACTTTGAGAGGTCATCTGGTCTACGGATGAACTCCCAAAGTAAAGCAATAGTGAGAATTAGGTTTTCACACTTCTATACTTCTGCCAACCACTGTACTATCATACAACACAAACAATACCTGTATGGGGGGAGTGGTTACTACAGAGGGAAACTTGTACATATATTTAGTAAATTAAAAAAAAGATGTTTCTCATTGTCCAAATATTGAACAATATAAAGAGAACTGAGTTGATAACGTAATCTTTGGTGTGATACTGTGATACATGGATCGGTGTAGTATCATAAAAGGTAAAGCTGCAGCATTGCGACAATCCTGGCCAATACAAATAAAGAAAAAATGTACAGTTGCCAAGCTGCCATCGGTAGGTTTTAAAAATTCTCATATTGTCTGAATTCAGCAAAAGCAATCCGCATGTGGGAGGAACATATTGTAAAATAATGTCAGAATCTTGCCAATACTGATAGCACCCCTGCTCTGCTATTTGCTTTCAAAGCAGATTATGCGCCCTGGGCCTCTAAACATTTGAGGTAAACTTTAGAAAAAGAACAGGTTTTTTCTCTGTGCTGTCAATCAGCTGCACACAGATGAGTGGCTACAGGGAGGGGAGAGGAGTGCTGAGTGCATTTGTCTTCCTGTTTTTCTTCAAACGTACCTACTGTGACTTTAAGAAATGTAAATAATAGTGCTGAAATGATTAGTTGATTGATTTATTAGTTAAGTGACAAAACTAATCAATCATAATTTTGATAATTGGGTCATTGTTTTAGTCATTTATCAAGTAAAAACATGACATTTAGTGGTTACAGCTTCACAAATGCTAATGCTTGTTTGCATTTTTCTATTGTTGATCATTATAAAATGAAAATTAAGCAACCAATTTCAAGATCTTACTTTGTGATGGTATCTCTTTTCTTCTTTTTTTTTGGACATTTGACAGACCAAATGTTTAATCAGTTAATAGAAAAAAATAAAAAAAAATTTGGACATTTGACAGACCAAATGTTTAATCAGTTAATTGAAAAAAATAATCAATATATTAATCGACAATGAAAATTAGTTGCAGACCTAGTAAATGACAGTCCAGGTTGAATTATTACCAAACAAACAAAAAAGTACAACAGTCCTTCGACCAAGACCTAATATCATTAAATATTAACTGCATCGTTGAATAGCTAATGGTCATTGCACAGTGCTAAAATGAATAGGATGTGTTGTGCGATTCTGAAGATAGCGAAATAAATTATTGAAATACAATTCTCCGGTTGTTCATATAGGACAGCTCACTGGAGAGAAAAACAGACAATGTGTGTTTTAATGTAAAGTCTGTGTAGGGATTCAAGGTGGAAATCAAATCAGCCAACTGAAACGTACGGCCCACATTTGGTAAAACAGAAGTGTCCCAATACAAACAGGCGAGGAGAGGTCAGCTCTACTTTCCACTAGTGCTGTCCTCCATTAATAATTTCTTTGGTCGACCAATAATGTTTAATATATCGCCACATCACGCCATGCCTGCTTTTGAGCCAACCTCATTAAGTATATAATATAACTTTATTATTCTTGCTAATTGAGCCAACATCTCAGAAGGTATTAATTCTAACTGGTCAGATTAAATGAAATTAGTGTCAAATCGATAGGCTAATGGGTGTACAGAGTTCAATCTCAGGACATTACGTCTTCATGCACATCTGAAAGTCACGGAGGTCGGGCAGGAACATTGTCCACATAATCCACAAAGCCTCAACTGATTTTTTACAGACAGAATTTTATTATTACCATTATCATCATTAATATTTCACTGAATACACTTATCACAACAGGTCTGTCAAAAAAGAAAAATGCTGAAAATGACAAAACATAGAGCATCCATCTCTTGGCCAAAACGGTGGTCAGGACCTTCTGATTTAGCTCCAGAAACTTGTTCCCACTGCACAGTCCCACACACAAACAGAGTCAAATTATTCTCCCACACTGTTATCTTGCTCTTGTTTTTGTAGTCTCTTTAGAAAGCTACCTGTTTATTGCTAGAAAGTACATGTATATTTTATACCTGGTTGTTTTGTGTAATCAGGTGCTGTCCATGGTACTGAAAAGGAGACCGCACTCATCTCACACTCTGCTCAGTATAACCACATTCACAATAATATTGTTAAGGGAAGTACCTAATTATCATTTTTTAGGGCTTAGGTAGCAATAATTAATAACTATGTACACAACTTGGACTGAAGAGATGATACATTGCCACTTTACTTGGGTAACAAAAACTTGTGTTTGTTTACTGGATGTTGAATAAGATAATGCTGATTTCACAGTACAGTTTATTAAAAAAAAAAAAAAAACTGCTTCCTAGGCTGCAAGAGAACTGTGAAACTTTATATTGTGCATGGTCTTTATAGCTAGAACTGTAATTAAAAATTTTTTAAAAATCTGTTAATGTATAGAGAGTGTATGGGATCAGCATTTTCTCTCTCTGAACTACAGCATTTAAATACAAGTTCATGTTTTTCATGTTTAGCCTTTGATCATGGCCAAAAGTCCTTCCTCAGCACTGCTATTTGCAGATGTTTAATTCATCCAGACGGTGTGGAGGGGGCTGTCTGGGGCTGGCAGCAGATACACAAACTGTGTCGCTGGTAATTAAATCATCTTGGCATACCGTGGAGGTAAAGATGGTTTACAGCTTATAGCAAGAAAACCTGTTCTCAGCACAGATATACACACAGTGCAGACAGATGTTTCACACATGAACATTTTTTTTTCTTTTTTACACCACTACACTGAGGTGTCAAACAGACTCAAAGCTCAAATCTACAGAACCTCTGATCTGAATCTATCAGGCCAAACCCTTTTTAACAAGACATTTACAGCAGGTCTATCAGCAGGCTTCACGTTTGAACTTGGTGTTTTAGTAAATCCTAGCTTTAAATTACTGGGTGAAACCCCAGTCAAACAAAAACCTTGTGCATGCAGGATTTGGAGTTAATCAAAGAAAGTCACGCACTCTCCTAAAGCACAGAAGGTTAAGGCAGCTCTACAGCCTTTGAACAGAAGAGTTTAACAGTAACTGAGATTTACTGCTTCTATTTAATCTGGATTTTGCTAGTGCACACAACAAATTCAGCTTGACTTCACTGGATGAAGGTACTCTGCTGTGATTTGTTTACAAACAATGTTAAAGTCATTAGGATTAACCACCCGCAGCTAATCAATTCACTGGCTTTAGTCTGAGCAGCAGGACCCATTTGGTTGCATCCTGGCAAAAAGGATTTTTACAAAGCTGCATATGTTCTGCTCAACTGAACTGCTCATCTTATCGTTCCTAAAAAAAAAATAAAAACAATGACAACATAAGGCTTAAGTCAGAGGTTGTGGGGAAATTCCTGATAAAGGCATTAGGTCTTTTGCTTGTCTGGCAAGAAAAGACAATATTCACAATCAAATCAAAAAGAAATCCAGATTCAGGAGTTCTTAAATTAGCATCGAAGTCCACCAGAGAATTCATTAGTATTCGCCATTACTTTCAAGGAAGGTTTTCGTGAGTGTAGGAGGTAGCTCATTGGGAAAACAACCTTGGCACTCAGACCCAGAGATTTTGAGTATTATTCATCCTGTGATTCTGCTTCTACATATTTGAGATTTGGTTCTACTGCTTCAAAGAAAAGATTCCGCTGACATGGGCACACTCGCATAGCATCTGATTTGTGCAGAACATTTTCAATCCTGAGATGTGAGGGCTACTTAAAGTTTTCAGTTTTTGTCTTCCCATTTATGACAGAGCATCAAAGAGGGGACAGTCCAACATTTATTTTGTTTTCAGGTTTGAAAAGTGGTAGTGATTTCTTAAACACAAAGTAATGGAAGGTACAGGGCTCCCAATAAGACAGAGAGGTCCAAAAATAAAGGTAGAGACCACTTGATTATGCAAAACAGATTTTTAACAAAAAATAGCCTTTCTGCATCATCCACTGATTTCCCTCACAAGTCGTAACACTTCTTTTAGGCATTTTTTGCTCTCAGTGTCACTGTTTTTAGAGTTACCTATACAAATCAGCGTAATAAACACGTCCATGTGTTACCCCTCCCAAAGCTTAAGCCTGAAGCACATTGTTAAACAAGCTAAAACCGCTCTGACCTACTGCTTGTTTAGGGAAGAACAATATGTTCCTGTAAAGGTGTTAAGTGAAAAGCTAGAACCAAAGACTGGAGAGTGCATGAATGAGCCTAAGATAGTGCTGAGATCAAAGTTGATTTGAGTCGACAGAAAATTGATCACAATTTTGCCAATCACTATCAGTTTTAGCCATTATAAAGTAAATATATATATATATATATATATTTTTAGTGCTGCTCACAAAAAAACTAAGCAATTTTAAGACGTCACTTTGGCCTCTAGTAACTTGTGAGGAGCATTTCTAATTATTTTAGACATCTTATAGACTAAAAAAATTCATCAAAAAAGTGACTGGTATATAACTGATAATAAAAATAATTAATTGCTAAGACACAGAGAGAGGGGGGGGATAGAGAGAGAGAGAGAGAGAGAGAGAGAGAGAGAATGAAGGCATGCAATAATGTGCTAGCTCCAATCTTTCTCTCACACTGACTGATTGACAGCGGTTAAAGCAATCTCAGCACACACACAAGAACTTTGTCAACCCACACACTGCAAAGGCAAAACAACACTGCATGTACGCACTTACACACCTCTATACATGACACACAATGTAACAAACATGCGATAAACAGGACAACTCAGTGACTTTTCTTTGTAATTTCTAATCCCCTACATTTTTCAACTGAAAAATTCACATTCACTCTTATGCTTGCTTTCTCTCTCTCTCA
This sequence comes from Neoniphon sammara, assembly GCA_900302535.1. Lineage (NCBI taxonomy): Eukaryota > Metazoa > Chordata > Actinopteri > Holocentriformes > Holocentridae > Neoniphon > Neoniphon sammara. The sequence goes on along the minus strand of OMKZ01001995.1, from coordinate 4,125 downwards.
GACGCACACACACACACACACATATGCGCGCACGCTTTAGACCGGAGCTAACTCTTGCTAATGACGGCTAACACAAAGTGGGCTAAAGCTGGTCTTGACAACAGAAATGGAGAAACAGAACGGCGAGGAGGTTAGAGAGATGACATCAACATGAAAGAAAGCGACAAGAAATACAATAATATGTACCAGATATTTATGGCATAAAAACCACATATCATCTGCACCCACTGGAGGCATTCACACCTGACAATAAAAGATCTCAGCAACCTTTAGGATCACGCACATAAATCTCTCCAACTGCAGTAAATCTTTACAAGGAAACAGGTCAATGTCACAGCCCTCCAATCACCAAACGTGACAAAGCTGTATGCATAAATCACAATACTTCAAGGACTTCTACAACACTCACTGTGAGACACCACAACCTATCTCAGGATACCTCTAACTGTCTGTGGCTGTTACAGTCATGCATGCACACACACACACACACACACACCCTGCTCTTACCTGCAGGATGCACGGATGCCCATGGGATGTGATGGAGGAGAAGAGGGAGTGCAGGTGTTAGAGACCCTCTCACTCCATCCACCAGGAGAAAAAAAGGGATCAGTGGATGAAAGGAGAGAAGGAGATAGGGAGTGAAAAGTAGAGTGGAAAAAGAGGGGGATCAGTTGCTGATAAGTGAAAAGCAGAGATTGCAGAGAAGGGGGATGGCAAACAGAGTGAAAAGGGGGAAAATGAGTGAAAATGGGAGGAACAGGAGACAGAAAGAGGATGGAAAGGCGAAGAGTGGGAGAAGGCAAGCACAGAGAGGAGGAGGAGGAGAGTAGGAGAGAGGAGGAGAGAAGAAGGGAGAAATGTAGAGGCTCTGCCGCAGGCTTCAGCACAGATTCAGAGTGCCGGAGCGCAGGGCACCGCTGCTCGCTCACTCACATTAAACTGTCTCCCTCTCTCTCTGACCGAGAACTCTCCTTGGCTGTCGTCAGCCCCTAGGCCCCTCCCCTTCCCTGAGAGCTGGGACATGATTGGCTAATGCAGCGCAGCACTGCATTGCAGGTGAGGGACGACAGCAGTTCCCCTCCTCCTCCTCCTCCGACCAAAACAGCACCAGTCCTCTTTCCCCTCTTTGGCTGTCCATCATCCTCATCACCCCCATCTTGTTCTTGTACCATCCCAGCACTATTTCACTATCTCTCTCTCTCTCTCTGTGAAAGGAAAATGCTGTTGAGCCAGACTGTTTCGCATCCATTTTGACTCTGCAGGCTTTGCTCTTCATACTAAAGTGCTGAGTGGCCCGCTTAAGTTTTTCTGCTTTGCTGCCTTGATGAAAATTTGAACTCAGAAATGTCGAGGCATCAATCAGCAGCGAACGAACATAATCATTTTCAGTGCATTTTCAAGTCAATTTA
>OMKZ01001983.1:45564-57626 GCA_900302535.1 Neoniphon sammara | reverse complement strand
CGAATGCGTGACAGTGTGTGGACAATCTCTGAGGCAATGGAGGGGGGTTGGGGTTGACTGAGTCCCAGTGGGTGATGGGGGGGCAGGAGGGCGGAGGTGGTCAAGGCTTGGTTCACATCTCTGTGTCGGCCACAGGGGTCTGGGCGGCAGAGTGTCCGTTAGTGGAAGGTGCGGTGTTGGTCCCATTTTCTGGCGGAGACTCTCCATTGATGGTGGGTTTGTCAACAGGCTCCTGGGGTAGAGGGGCCACAGAGACCAGGGTGTTGGCCTGGTTCTCCTCATCCACCTGGAAAGACTCGGCCTAAGGAAAGGACACCGGCAAAAGGATTAGATATGGGTTTTAGGTTGGGTTTAAGTTCAAGATTTACTCTGCAAATATTGTGTTACTGTTGAAATATGAGGAGGGAAACTGACAAGAATGTGTCAAAATGGAAATGGAAATGGATTTGTTTTGTGGGTGAAGTTCAAAAAACAAAAGAACAAAAAAAAATGTGTTCTTAGTTTATGGCTGTGCAGCTGTGCGTACTCAGAGGGGTGTTGGTAAATAATTGTTTTACTGTAGGGAGGTTATCACATAGCTCAAGTAAGATTTTGTTCCTTTGCCTCTACTGCTGCTGAGAATATGATCCAAGCCAAACAGATTTTTTTTCAAGGTTGATGATGGTGCATTAGTCAGTCTATGACAACTTTGAGGTTAAATATTTGATGCCTGTGACAGAACCGTGAGCTGCGGATCCCAAAAACAACACGCCAAATGAAGGCAGTTCCACATGCCATTCTAACCATCACATGGGTGTGCCCCATATGAAAGCTCTTTAAAAATGATGTCATGAGCTCTGTAAGAAAAGTAAAAAACTAAAACCATCTGTGGCCCCCTGGCAAGGGGCTGCAGTAGAAACAGCAGAGAGGACTTACGGCTGCTTTGAGTTTGGGCTCCATGAGAGTCAAGCACATCCGCCCTCGAGCGAGGAGTTGACTGAAGGATAACCAGAAGTTTGACCTCAAATCCACACATAATTTGTTTTATAAACGTGTCACCTTGTGCAGTCTCCTCAGTGAATTTGGACTGAACTGGATTTTGTAGGGCCAGAACGTTTTCTTAGGTGAACAAAAAGAATTGCTTTGTCCACACTCAACAATTCTCATGCTCTCTGTCTGTACTGAATACAATATAGGGAAGAAATAGACACAAAGGTCCAGGTGGGACATATGCTCTGCATTCATGGTCTCCACCATTATGCCACTGGTTCAGTTTGCCTGCTCATTTGATTTGGATGCATGCATTTGTGCTCCCTTTAGATTTCTAGAATAATCTTTAGGGATATTATGACAATTTCCTTACAGTCAGAAGTTTCAACACCAACCGATTTTTGCAAAACATCGCCTTAGTTGGCAGGAACATCCCCGAATCCACTCACCAGTCTGACCCCCTTGGAGTTCTTGCGGTGGGTCTTCAGGTAATATCCAGCGACCAGCAGTGCAGCCAGCAACAGGCCAGCCAGCAGCAGGGAAACCAGCACCAACTTTGAGTTCTTCCCCCACCTAGGAACCGCCTCTTCCACATCAATCTGATCAGACCCAAAAGAAAAAAAAGAAAAAAAAAGAGAGAGAAATGGAAACAGATCCTCAAATCATCAGAACAAGCTGTGCAGACTGAAAATGGCAAATACACATGCAGACATGAGCACAATTTGAATGCATTATATATAATAGTTTTGGTGGTAGAAGGAAGTCTTAACATCAGGTTACTGTTATCTTTGGTGAGACCACACCAAAGAGATGTGTCTGCAGAAAATGGCAGTATCAAGATACAAAAGAGGCTATTGAATAGACTGTGGCCAGTATAATGAGTAGTGAGTGGCTGGCTGAAACACCGATTGGTATTTATTATACAGTATGTATGGCAGGGTTGTAGGAAAGCAGAGTGTGTTTCTGATGGCAGAGAGACACAAGGGACAGACAGAGGGAAGAAACAACCATAACCGTAACTTATTCCCCTGAGGAAGAAAAAATGGATTGCAAAGGACAAGTGAATCGTTTGTGGGATTTTTTTGTTTGTCATCCAGACTGTCATTCTTGCAGCCTGGAGCCTGTAGGAAGGCCTGCGTTCATACTGGAAAATAGTGTGGAGTGTTTTTTTCCCCTAGTTTATCACCCTGTCTGGTTAGATCATGAGTCAGAGCACCAGTTTCATATTATGGCAGGTCCACAGGATGCAGCCATGCGACACATTACAATGAGATATATAGGATGTCCACTTGTATGGTTCTTTGTGTGATTTACTGTGTCGTGTTCCTTGAGAACAGGAGTTCAGCTCATTCATTTAGTTCACACTGAATACAGGCTGTTAGGTTAATACCATAAAACTGATTTCTTTAATGAGATCTAGTATAAACTGAGAAACTGAAACTGAAAACAGCCCAGAATAGACTTAATCATGGATCCATCATAAATATTTACTGAGAGATGATTAAAAAAATGTTATTGTGTGACAAGGATGAGATAAATATGTCCACATCGAGCATTTCCACTATGCTAAGTGTGTATTTTTGACTGCATTGATTTAAAGTGGTACTATACCTTATCCTTGATGTTGTCATTGTTGAACTTCTCAGCCATGCCTGCAGCATCAGCTGCAAATTAAGGAGGAGAGGAGAGGAAATACTATTTACCCCTTTGGACATAAAGTTATTCAATATTAGTGAAAAATATCCAAAGCACTGAAATAACAGTTACAGCCGTTATTATATGGGCTGCTAGTAATAGGTTAAAAACACCGACTAAGATATTGCAAGACCATAGGTTTGTGAGTGATGTTTAAAATGTCCTTTGGTCCATTTTTTTTTCATTTTATTAATCTAAAATGATCCCAAGGCTGCAACTAACCTTCTACATACTGTCCAGATACAAGGATTTCATCAGAGTTGTCCTCCTGGAAGACGTCCAGTTTGCAGTCTTCCCCACACAGCTCTTGCAGAACACTAGCAATTTTGGACCTGGTATCTTCCTGTAGGGAGACCAAAACAAAGGATAATTAATCTTCATATAGCGTGGGGCGGGGACCTTGAGAAAGAAGTGCTGCTTGGATCTGGTCCATGTATAGGTGCACCATGGGGAATGCCTTTCTTATTTACCAAAACAACTTGCATGATAAAACCAGTGGAAAAAACATGTAAAATCTTCAAAAACAGGTACAGAGATTAAAAAGCCTTGATCCACAAGACTGGTCAATACATACTGACACAAACAGGTTTTGTGATCATTGCATGGTATTAATGCATGGTGTGTGTGTGTGGCCCTTTGCTGCATGTCATCCCCTCTCTCTCCCCTGTCTTTCCTATCTATCTATACTGTCACTGTCAAATGAAGCAGAAGTGCCAAAAAATAATCTTAAACAAAAAACAAAGAATACACCACCTTCAATGTCACCTTCAGTGATCCCTTAACTTCCCCCCGATCTCTCCTCCTGCCTTAACTCAATAAATGATGTCACAACCTTGAGTAGCGTTTTCTCCAATGTAATTCGATCCAAACAAAGTCAGAATCTGCCACAGACGCCCGCAGAAGCCTTTGATCCCAGTTCAGGGGTGGACAGATGGCTTGCTTGCTTACAAGGCTGCTTAGCTATGGGCCAGGGAAATGAAAGTGACCTTCCATCCAGATGAGCAGCTCTTTCAGTGTGCTTGCTTGTATGATCACTCTGAGCTTTTGTTTGTGCCACATTTGATCACAGAACTGGGTCTGTCGCAGCACCACAAAGGTTCAGAAGCAGTGCCACAGGGGTGCGCTTGCCATATATCAGATATCGAGACCTGCCTTATTTGCAGCTCTGACATTATCCTTTCCTACAGTATCTCAGTTCAGATTGGAAAAATTGCAGAAATCAGGCAAGCAAACTTAGCTGTAAAGCAAAGTTCCTGCCCTGCCCTGCCCTACACTGCAGCGATCTGCTCCTTAAACACACACTGCCAGCCCCACAGCCCCTCAGTCTTTCAATCCCCCGACCTCCACATAGCTGCGATTCCTTTTAACCTCAAAGCCACTACCCTGACATTGAGGAATCTTTCTGAATCTGTACACACACCCACACACACACACATCACTGCTGCCATAGATCACTCATTCTACAGCAGCGCGGAGCCCACACTTTGCAGCAAAGCTTTCAACACGCTCTCCCCTCCCCAGCCTTTACAGCTCAACTCCTGCACTGTCTGAGATGCAACAGAAATCTCTTGGACTTTCCTCCTCACCTGGAAGGCAGAAGTCAGGCAGGGAGGGCTGCTGTGTTTCACAGGCTTCCATGTTTTATGGGCATCTGAGATGTAATAGTCACTGCCTTTTAATAAGGGAGAATTTCATGCAAAGCCGATGGCAAATTGGGAATGGCATCTAAATTTTAATCAACTATTTTCCTCTCTACTGTAAAGTGTGCGTGTAAGGGAAAGAGATTGAAAGAGAGTGAGAAAGAGAGTGGTGTGTGCATGCATAGTTTGCACCCCTGCAGGATCGCTTGGCCCCTGTAAGCTGCTTTACCGCCTTCTCCTTTGTATCGTAAATTCCTCTGAAATGTTATCTTTGTGCAGACCAGATTTCGTTGTCTCACAAGTGCACTTCTGCTCCCCATCATGCATGAGCAGACACAGGAAAAAACACTCAGAAGTCATGTTGTTTGAACTTACACAGTTGGAGGAGGCCTTGAGTTTCAGGCTGACAGCGTCTTTGTCCTGGACTGCATCTTTGGTCACACAGATGACATCAGAGCGTGGAACAGGCTGAGGAGAGAGACCACATTAGGTATCCAGTGACTCCTCCTCCACAGAGTTTGGGTCATGGCTGTTGTATGGCATCAATGGATTTATACAGAATAGTTTATAGCTTCTTACTAATACATCTGGCATATCCTCACTTTTTAAAGTGCCTCTGACTCTGGCTTCTTTCATAAACATGTACTTTCACATTATCCTTTGATTCTATTTCATGATTATTTCAAATAGTATTAATGAAATATATATGTGCACCTACAGTGTGGGATTCTTACTTTGATATAATTTAGGTTTAGGTTTTGACACCATCACAGAAGAACTGAAGGAAATAAATGCATCCCACTGATTTAGGGATCAAGATCAATTATTCATAAACTACAAACTTGGCTTGTATTTGACTGTAACCATTAATGTTGCCTGTAAGAACTTCTTATAAATGAGCCCCCCAGAGATGATGTTCTCAGTAGTGGGAAAATCCATCCTCATTTTCTCATGCCCAAAATATCAACCACTTCTCCCTCAGAGAATAATTATTTGCAAATAGAATAGTAGTAAACCAAGGCCTGAAGTGAAAATTCATTCCAAAATGAGTTCTCCACTATCTGATTTTTTTATTTTTTTATGATTTTTATATGATCACTGACATGGATCTCAGTAATAAATAGTATTGTAGTCATTAGTTGCCCAGAGTTCTGTATTTACAAAAAACTGTTTAAATAGGTGATCATCTTCACCTTCAGGTTTACTTGTGTTGTTTTGACTGAAACACAGAGCTGTCTCTGAGGCTCCGCCCACTGATCTCTCATCACAGCTGCACTATGAACATAAACCTGAGCCCAGTCCAAAAGATGGTGATTTTATTTACACTTCATCATGTTGCACTGAGGTCAGGATTGCCTGCGTACAATGTAGAGCATGTCCTGTATCACTGCACCTACACAGGTTGCAAATTAGCAGGTGATCCCTTTACACCCCTGCTGCTCAGAGCTGAGGCCGATAATTACCCGCAACCGTAGCAGGGTTTGAAATGCAGAACTAAACTGCCAGTTAGCCCGTTTACACTGAGCTCAAGTCCCGCATGGTGGTGGGATTTTAGGTCAGTGTAGAAATGGTGTTAGTCATGACAGACTGGGTGAATTGAAGGAGCTGCCTCACCCCTGTGTATTATCTCACCTCTGGTATGTTGATGGGGCCATCACCCCTGGCAGGCTGAGGTGCCTGGGTCCCTGGATCCACGACTATCATCCTCTCAGTCACTGTCTGAACTGTAAAGCCAGTTTCCTCATCGGCTGCCTTCCCCGGGGCTGCAGGGCTGCCATCCTCAGCCTGCTCTCCTTGCCCTTCCTCCTCTGGGGGAGGTGCTGTTGGGTGGTCATTTGGGCCGAAAGGCGGTAGGGTAAACGCGGTAGGGAAAATCCAGATCTGGCCTTGGTCTGTGTCTGCCTCTGAAAAGACAAATTAACTCCAACCGTTAGTTCCTTCGCTTCTAAAAGTACATGCATCCGCTTGGGATATTGGCAGCAGAGGAGGAAGTTCTGTGTTTAGCTGCTGAAAGTTATGGTGAACTGTATTGACTATAAACTGCACTCCATGTCTCATTGTCCCTAAAAATCTTTACCCATCTGTCTTCTTCCATGGTTGACATCTACCCTGTTTGATTGAAGTGCATTTAACTGGTGAAATAAATAAGAGATCATAACTTTCAAATGGATTTAGCTGGTTAGTCCGCTTTTCTTTTAAATCTGAAATGTAGTGCAGGTCATCTTTTCTTACCAGGAGCTTCAGTCGTCCTTGGAATCATGTCTCCTCGCACGAATTCCTCTGCTATCACAGGTGGCGTTGTCCCTGTGACGACTTCCTCTTCCTGCGCCATGACACCAGCTGTGAAATCAGATTTAGGTTACTTTATTTGGCATGTACACTGTGACAGAGACAGAAGGACCCATGACAAGCAGAATCCCAGAGACATATCATGCAAGGAATCCTGTATCTTAGACTGGTAACACACTCTTGTATTACAAGGCTTACATGATGCATGGTCCAAATTTTCTTTTTCAATTCTTCTTTTAACTCTTTCCAGTTTTGTTGAGGTTTCAGTTTGGAAATCTACATTAACTAGCCTCTCATTTGCATTTATTGATCTCTGCAACTGATAGTGATCAAACCACACCCATATTGCCTGTTTTTATCCATCCCTAAGAAAACAATTTGGCTGTGGATGTGCTCCAGCATGAAATGTTTGCACTGTGGTGGTGCCTTCACCCATTAATAGGCCGCTCCCATGGCCTGACCTGAAATCAATTAGGCCTTAACACCGCAGAACTGGCTATAATTAATAACCCAATGGTGGGGTAAATTCCCTTCACAGCCTGAGCAAATAAACCTTTCCTCAGTCCAAGTCCTGGTCCAGCCAGCCAAAAGCTCTGACCTCTTGTACACTCCCACTGGGACGGGTGCTATGAGCTCCTCAGGGAAATCTGTTAGCTAATGGCAGACATAATTTAAGCTATGCAACAGATCTGTGCAAAATAGCATTTCCAAATTCTTGTGGTTTAAAAACAAAAATTAAGATTATTTTGATATATAGAGGTGTGGTTCACCACATCAATTCAGATTGTTTCAGGTAAGCTGTCAATCACAAAAATGAAAACTAACTGAACTTTCAAAGATATTCTTGTAATTATCTGTCTGTTACTCATTGGAATATTGTCTGTGTTAAACCCCATGCATCTGGCATCAATAAACATGTTACATTAATACACAGGCTACAGCAAACACTGACAGTGATTTGTAAATGCCATTTGACCCAGGTCTGCTCTGAAAGCAGATGGGCTTACTGAAGAAGTGAACTTTTGTGACCTTTAACTGGAAATTGGAGCCCTATTGAGACATTTCCACTGTTAAAGCTGTAATAGGCAACGTTGCAAAATGTGGCCTTCAATACCCAGAAATCATTCAACGTGACGTCAGAAAGCTGCAGCACATTCATATTTACCAACCTGTTCAGTCTACAACAAAGGAATGACTTGGTGATTTACTCCAATATGATGAGTGTACTTCTACCTAAAAATCTTGTCTGAGTCTTGGTGTGAGCATCAGCTATTTAGGAGGATAATGAGGTAATTTCCTGCATCTTGAGCTCAATAGGAACTATCTTTGTAAAATTGCTCTGCAGGCATTTATTGTTATTTAATAAAGTGGTAATATGAGGTAGGAACCCATAGCTTAAATGGTCTGGATTTATTCCCCAGTGTGCTATCCTAGCATCAATTATCTTCCTAATGGATGAATCATGCCGTGTGTGAGAGCCCATGGGCGTACACACTCACAGAGATTTTTTTGTTCTGAGTTAGAAGTCCCCTGTGGCCTCTGTAGCGGGATTAGGTAATGGATCTCGCTGCAGAAGATAACTTATTTTCTCAGAATCCATTGATGACCATGTCATGGAGTTGTGTGCTTTGACATGCCATCTATCTCGCTGTTTTTCAAAAGATGCTGTGGTTTCAGCGACTCATAAAAGGGCACTGATGGAATACACAAAACAAATGTGGCTGAGCAAGTCTCCGAAACATAATACAGTAACGTGGGTGAAATGATTTTCCATCTACCCTGATGAACATCTGAATGCCCAGATTAAATGCCCGGCTTAAAGGTGCCAGGTAATGATGCAATTTAAAACATCACTTTTTCCAAAATGGTAACATTTGAATTCTATAAAAGGCCATTACACAATTTTCCATTAGGAAATCACATGACTTTTTGAATAAGACTTAAACTGCACCACTAAATCAACCCCCGATGTTATTTGTGCATAACTCTAGTAAGCTACTTCAGTGAAGTAAGTGGTCACAACCTGGATAACTTTTAGGGCTCCTATGATCTCCTGTGCAAATTTTAAAAATGCCACCACACCCAGTAATCATCACGTTAATGAGCCTGAAGACTTTATTGCTGAGATTTGCTCAGGTCAAATGGCAAGGGAATGCTCCAGAAGCCAAACCAGAATACCCAGCATGCATTCCTTTTACCCAGATCTCTCTCTCTCTCTCTCTTTCTCTCACTCACACACACACACACACACACACACACACACACCAGCAGCATTACCTCACTCTTAAAACATTCCCATAATACAATACCTCTGCAGATCTCATTACTTCTCACTCTCACTCATATCGTTCCCCACTGGTTGCCTGATTAAGTTTGTTATTGTTCTCAAGTTAAAGGCCTGCTCTGCATTTGTAGTATGCTGCCCTCTGTTGAACTAAATCTTCCCCGCCGCTGGCTTTGATTTGTGATTTATGACTGAAGAGTTATTTTTTACTTCTAAATTCAGTTGTCAGAGCTTTTATTATGTGACTAAAACTACAAAGTATATGACTTGAGCCCACTTAACATTTTTAATTTAAGATTGCTTTACATCTATGATCTTTGAACTAAAACAGGTTTGTTTTTCAGGTTATGAAAGGTCTGGAAAGCTTAAATTCATGATTCAAACTTTTATGATTAAAATATATAATAATATACTAAAAATGTAATAGTTAAAATTTGGATTGCATCCTTCACAGAGGCAAAATCTGAAAGGCATGTGCAGTCATGGGCACCCACTTGTGCCAAGGAAGGCCAAGAGTCTGTAGATTTTTATTCCAGCCAAAGTCTACAGCGGATAATTTCACTGATTAATTCCTCCTCTCTGGTTGAGGGCTTGCTAATCAGTGAAATCAGCTGGTACAGTGTTTGGTGGGAATGAAAACCGCCACGCACTTGGCACAACTGGGCAGGGAAGGCAGACAAGATACTTTTCCCACAGTTTTTTTTTCTTTTTGCATTCTTATTTACTCTCTGTCTTGGTGTTTTTCTCTTGCTGCTACTCGGTCACAATTTATATTGTCATAATGATGGTGTTGTGTAACTACATTACAGTGGTGGAATGCCAAAAATGTCTTGGAATAATTTTACTCCTGATTTTAGCTGTCTAAGCTATTTTACCCACAGCTGTAGTTAGTACAATGGCATGCTGTGTGCAACTTTAAAACATAGTCTTTCTGAACATTACCTCCCACAGTTGATATAGACTTGTAAGGTAACCATCAAGAACCCATCACCACATCTCGTGCACCGACTGACCACTCGGGTTACTTGTAAGGTTATGTGCCGGCAGCAGTAGTACTTCCATGTGAGTAAAATATTTCAGCTGTTTTTCTTCCTCTTCGTGTTGTCTCATGCCTCCCTGGTCATGGCTTATGGCTTTCACACATAAAGCACAGATACTCACACAGAGGTGGCACTGTGGCACATGGTCCGCTGATTTCCGTCGTTAAATCAGTGTGACAGACAGGTGCCGCAAGCGCAGAGCAAACACTCTGTGTGCCATGCTAGCAGGTGGGTCAATAGTCTCAAAGGAGGTCTTTTGGTATGCTTAGGGTTAGCAACTGTCCATCGCAGCTGTCTGCTATGTTTGCATTGCCAAGCAACAGCCCAAAAACTCTGTTTTTTCAGCATTGTCTTATCCTATAAAGCATCTATACAGCAGAAGTAACTCATCTGTGTCTTTTCACTGGTTTAGATAAATGCAAAAACACGCCAGAGTCGCTAATCTCAAGGCAGTTTTGCAATTTCCCCTCTAATGTCAAATTTAGAGTAAAGGGTGGGAAGACTCTTCTAGTCATGCTCAAGGCCAGCTTTGCCATGAAGCCTGAATGCTGCAGCAGTTAACGCGTCTTCTCGCTATTCTCGGCGCGGTTGCTATGGTTCACTAATAGGAGCATTAGCGTGGGCTGGGACCAGTGACAGGTCAAGGACTCCCTAACCTTGTCTAAGTCTGTCTCTAGACCCCTGCCCCTCCGGCTCCTAGCCTACAGCTGCAATCCCTCACCCATCTCTGGGTGGTCTCTCTGTTTACCCTACAGGACAGGATGAGGTTGAAAATGGGTGAGGTGGTGGGGCATAAATCAACCTTTTTTTTTCCATACAAATGTGACACACAGGAGTACCAGAGTGCAGAGGCATGCTGTTGTTAGAGCTCTGTGATCATGAGGCGAGTAGTACAGGACTGGAATGTAAAACTCTGTCAGTGGAGTTGTAAATAAAAAGTCTAAATAGTCTAAAGATGGGTGATGTGGTTGAAGAGGATGTCGAGTTTTCAGGAACAGGAAATTCACTGACTTTCAAACAAAGAGAACCATAATGACACTGGCAGCATTCGAACTTTCATCATTTCCTTGTTTACATGGTGCAAGTTTGTGGTTTTAAGTGAGCATAATCTGAGACATTAAGTGAGATTTTGACTCTGTACTGTAAAAAGGAGGTTTTACTGGACTAATGATGTCATGGCACTGCTAGTACACTTGTAAAACCTGGCTGCCAGATTTTTGCAAGGCGAAACACGCTCGTTTAGCTTCAGACACAATCATACACAGCCTGTTGTTTAGCAGCACTGCCAACGCAGCCAGTAAACCTTGTCCAGCCTCTGACCAGCGACGAGTCATATATTACACACAAACAAACCCTCCTGACAGGCCGGAGCCCAGCCTCAAATGGAACAAAAACCTCAGCATACAATTACCTCCTTTTGACCAACATTTACAGAATGATCTAAATGACTGCCGTTTATTGTTTTGTTTCGATTGTGGACTTGAGAGCTAAATAGATTTCACTATGGCTGAATTCACACAAACATGAGATTTACTGAGTATTTGGTTGCACAAGAGCCATCGGTTCTCTCTTGTGGTGTTGATTTAGAAAAAAGAGAGAGGAAAGTGGGAGCAGTTTTCAGCCTTTAGCTGCACTTTATCTGCTGTAATTGATACAGTGGGGTCATGTGGCGTTTGCTGCAGCCCGGCTCTCCGTGTGAGGCTCATCACATCGGCACACTTCCTGACGGGCTGACCTCTCAACCCGTCACCGCCTCGCTTGCTTTCTGCCTTCAGCCCTCCACCCGCTCGCTCCACAGGGGTCACAGCCAAAGGTAATTCCTCTGCTGATTTACTGCATCTCCCCACTAATACACACATCACACACCCCTTTCTTCCGTACGCCTCCACACCTCCCTGCCACCACCAGATACACACATGCAGACAACACCATCCTGTGTCTCGCTATCACTGCACAAAGACCCAGAACCTCTTAACCATACTAACTCGCCCCGACTCCAGATGTTCTTCAGCTTGGGCCTTGACTTCCCTGCTCTTTCAGAGATTTTCCCACCAGATTGCTCTGAGTGACGGCTGCGGTCTGGACATCCTCCACCCCACACACCCCTCATCTCTTGGGACTTCCGGATAGAGGAATGTGGTAGGA
>OMKZ01001983.1:7447-34710 GCA_900302535.1 Neoniphon sammara | reverse complement strand
CACGTCCCCTGTGAGGGTTTTCTTCTCGGTCTGAGCGTGCAGTCAGGACGCTGAGTGTCTCTGTGTGTCGTGACCCGCAGAACTTCCCCATGGCCCTGCAGATGTTCCTCACATGCCATGCCCACTCGCTCACACACACACACACACATACACACCCGCCCTCCGGCAACAGTGTTGAAACAGACACTTTTTGTCAGTGACACAGGATACTCCTTTACCCTCCCCTTTGCCTTTTATTTCCTCCTCACACACTCTCACTCCCCATCGGCCCAGTACGTGCTCCAACTGATTCAAAGTGTACAAATGAAGAATATTCATTTTGCCTTTGTCATCCAATTTCCACATCATGCTTGTGATAGTAACTGTGGCCAGAAGATGGTGCCACTAGACTGGTGCGCTGTCCAGAACAATCCTCTGGACATTTGCTTCATCAGTTCCCAGTACATCAGTTAACACCTCGTTGCTTCATATGTTTTGATGGAGCTGAAACCATTTCTCCACCTGCGCACTTTGAAAGAATTGGGCCATCGGTCATAAGTCATGAAGGAAATTATTACCCTTACAGTCTGCAAATGGCCATGGCATTTGCCAGTGGATGTGACAAGAGAAAAATGATGGGAAATAAAATGCCGTCATGGGTTACCTCATTCACTAAGTCCCGAAAGAAGTTGTTGGGATAGAGGCTAAGACCGTGGTGTTTTGGAATTCACCATGTGCAGTCAGATTTGATGATTTGAACAGCTTGCCTTTTGACAATGGTAAGAAGAAACATCAAAAATGCCCTGTTTGATCCTGTGTGCTCTGTTAATGTAATGTAACATGCATTTAATTGAAACAGCATGGGAGTGATGCGTGCAGATCCCTCCACCCAGATCTCAGCAAACTCACTGCTGCAGTCTAGTGGCACCGAGGGGAATTTGAGGTTTGAGGCTACACCGGAGACAGTGTAATGTATGCAGTGCATTTTACACAACATACATGAGGGGAAAGAAAAGGTATATGACACATTTGGTGCACGTTTGAAAATCCTGACAATGTATTTGGGCATGTAGGTATATTATGTTATTATGCAATGACAGGAAAAGCAGTTCTGGTGCTACAGTATCCACTCGGAGCTGCGGGACGCTGAAGCAGAACCATGTCCATTGACTATTAACACATACTCTGCTACGGTGTGGGTTGTTCAAGGTGCAAAGAAACTCCAAGGCCTTTCCCATTCAGTATTCATTCCACAGTTACAGCCACGGCTTGAATTATTCTCCAAGATCTGCAGTCTATGTGTAAGGTCCATTTTCCCCTGAATAAAATATGCTGGCCAGGAGAACAGAAAGATAAAGATCCATTAAACCTGGAAGTGTCGAGCCAGTGATTGCACAGAATTTAAATGCATTGCTTATTCTGCTCAATAATCTGTGTGTATTTTCGTCAGTAACAGGTAAATACAGAATTATAACAACTGTAAGGGATTCTTATAGCAGTAGTAGCTATATAAACCTGTCTGGTTCCTTCCAACCACACAGTCTATCAAACAAGATATCCTGCGGCTTGCTCAGCTGTCAGTAGAGCAGGTTTGGGTCCTAATGATCTTCCTCTGTGTGTGTGTGTGTGAGAGAGAGAGAGAGAGAGCAGTGAGTGAGGGGAGATTGCTGGCTGCTGAGTGCAGGCATGCTGACAAGCACAGAGAGAAGAGAGGCAAGAAGAAGGGTGAGAGCCTGGCAGGTATACAGAGGACCCTTCCACACGCTGATGACACCCCCACGTGGATCTGACAGGTACGGGTTGGGGAGCCAGGGTGCCCATGTAGCCCTCCTCCCCACTCTGCTGCGCTTGCCCAGAGCCCCGAGGGTTAAACATTAATAATGGATTCTGGCTCCCGATGGCAAAGTGCTCAGGAGCCCTTATATGCAGCTTACATGCCATACCAAATACTATCACAATGTGCCAGCAGTGCAAACTCTTCCCCACTCCGAGAGGCTGTTCACCACACAGTGTTGTTTCTATAATTCAAAAGCATTTAGCAACTGTCTCCGGGATGTTTTTTTTTTTTTATTGTTCTACAAGTTTGGCTTCTCTTTGGTAACTGCCTCAGCTGGAAGCCTCTATTTCACACCAGCGGTACAGGCCTTGGGAACGTGTCGTCACCTTTCAGTGCATTCTGGGAGTTCCACCATCACTGGAGTATAGTATGTTGGGGTTCACTGAGTGAGCCAGTTTACAGATGAACCCTTCCATTTGTAAACCTCATATGAGTCTCGATAGACTTAACATTTTTAAACTGTTCCCAAGTGAATGCGCTCACGCCAAACACAAGATACGTGCCGACATTGATGACTGTTATTGGTGTCAGTCTGTTTCTTCATATTGCTCACTGGCTTCGTTTGTGAGATTTTCCCTGTTTAAACATTTTTTTTCCTTTGAGCGTTCTTCGTTCTGCATTAGTGACCCCAAAAAACTGACAAATCCATCTAGTGCAGGAAGACCAACGTGTACAGTGTACAAGCTGAAGGTAAACAAATAATTTTGGAAGTGATTTTTTGACTACCTTTCACCCATTCCACCATTATGAGAAGCTTTCAGAGCTTCTCGTAATGGTTGAGTTAAAAGGAGTCCTCTTCCTGTTTTTTGTACCATAAAGTAATCCAGCAGATTCCCTGTGAGATCTGGCTGGCTCACAGTGTAAAATGTATTTGCTGCTGGAGACTGACAGTCTTCTTAACGATGGTCTCATTTGCTTTCACTAATTACACATCAAGACTATGATGTCTCTAAATTCTTGTTGTAATTACCTGAAGTTCCTCATAATCATAAATAATCATAAATAAAATATGAGGGACCAGACTGTGAAAGTTGTCAAGGATTTATGCTATCCATAATTGTTAATTTTGTGCTATCAATCATATTGCAAGTGTAGGTGTCACTTTTTAATAGATTATGGATCTCATTTTGGAGACGGAAATGGAAAACATTTCTCTCCCTAATTGTGCATCTGTTTCAGTCTGATAACAATTGGAGATGGCTGTAGGGATAATACCACTTATGCATATGGACAAATCAATGATGGCAATTCCTCAGTTCAAAGGCCGAGTGACGAATGATATCCCTGGGATCTTGGATCTCGATCTCTGACATCAGACTATAAGAGCCCTGCTTTTTAAAGCCTCCCCTTACAAACCCAATAGCAATTTCATGCTGGTGGTCCACTAATATAGTTAAGTATAGATGGACCAGTTATATGTGGCCGGGCTGAGTCAGACCTTCTTGCAAAAGGCCGCACCCATAACAACATCAGATATTTGTCTGCAAGGGAAAACAAGGAAGCTTAGATGCCATGAACAATGAGTCATTGAATGCTTCTTTGGATGATCAGCTGTATTATAATAATGTTGTGTGTATTGGGAGACACGTCAACACCAAGTTAAGGCTTTGCAATCTGAAATAGACTTTGAAAATGAGTTTGCATATGAATGACCCATTGTCGAAACATTTTGGAACACAAGATATTTATCTACCATGAATAGAAAATGTGGAAATTATGCAAAGCATGATGACTCAGAATTTATCATCGCCACAAAAGAAACCAGACAAAATCTTTTTTCATCAGCTGCGCATTTAATGTATAACAACGGTACAAAGTGAATCATTTGCTTGCAAAATAGGAGTGTTTTGTATGTACAATATTTATACAATAATATATAGTTTAAAAAAAATTAAAGTTTAAATGTCTGACAATTTATTGCACAACACATTTATAAATTATCATCATATCATCAAAACACGCATGAAACAGTGTATAGTAGAGGGACTGGTTCTCTGTCATATTTCAACACTTAACAGGAATTGTATTTAATATTTATCTTATTTTATCTTGCTCTTCTGGATTAACATGAATCAAGGTCCTTCTGGGGAATACAATAACCCCAGTGATACTGAAGTGGTAAAAACAGAGCAACTCTCCCGAATGACGCCAATAGATAGTCACAGTGACTTTTATGTGGAGCAATAAAATATCCTCGAGCGCAGAATGAAATTCATTTTTCATCATCGCAATGGACGGATCACAAACAAACAAGCAAAAAATAAAACCCTGAATCAATGAAATCCCACAGAGATCCAAATTTTTCATCATGATAATCCTTTTAAAGTTTGGATATGGCACTCTATAAATACAGCAGCAAGAAAACAACAAGCATTAAATAAAATGCACATTTGCATGTGAAACTCAAAGGTGGAAATTACATTGAAACATGGAAAGAGTCAGGATGCAAAGGGAGGAGAGTGCAGATAAACAACAAAAAAGACATTTAGTTAAATGAGCATTAGTGGGATCAACTTCAGATAAAAACATGTATCATTAATCATATATCCACTCTGTGTACAAAATAGGGGCAACACCTCTCTAATATGGGCAAGAGGGAGTTCCCCTCTGGCACAATCCATTTCTCAGATGTCTTATATCTTTACCTAATCCTCATTTAACTTGTCCCCTCCCTCTCTTCATCTCAATAAACCCATCTAGATTATTTCACAGAAGGAGCAGGTGTTCTTAACATTTTGTACACTTGGTGCATTTCAAGTATCAATGTTCAAATGTAAACAACGACTGATGAGACAGGGCGGGTGGGAGAGCGATGCTGTTAGCCAGAGTGAGGCTAATCTGAACCGTGATCAGGATTATAGTGTCATTAATCATGCTTTCTGCTACAATTCAATTTGGTCTTCACTTATCTTTGAATGGCTGATTTAGTGGTCTATAGATCATTACTGTACAAAAAAAAAATGTCCTATCTCAAATAGGATCCTTCCGAACAATGGCATCTATTATTAATAGCTTCTACAGGAGCATTTAAGATGAATGAAACATGAGAAATATTATATTTGGCACTAAAAACCAGGGCTTGGCTCTGGAAATATCTATACAAATACTCCAAATTCCAAGTTTAATGCTTTGTCACTGGAGGATTATTCAAGAATTTTGCCCACGCCCTGCCAACGACGAGCGCGGTGTAGACTGTTTTCAATGTCTAGCAGAGTTGTAACTCAGAAAATCTTCACCAAAACAAACGAACATCCTCTGAAATGGAGCTTCAGTTGAGATGAAGATACTTCACAACACCAGAGTCTTTAGTGCTCTCTCTTTGCAGGCCTTTAAAAGGCTATAAGAAAAAGGCTTTATGACACAGAATAACGGCTGCTCCAAATAGCAATGTCACTCCAAGGCCAAGTCTATGATATGTAGTGTGAATCAGTGTCCTTCATCTTTGACGTAAAAAAGTACCGCTAGTCGTGTCTCCTCACATGTGCCATCCCGTCAAATTGGCTCCTGTCATTGCCGAGCTCTCACGGTGACTTTTCAAGTTGAGTCATTCCGCGCTAAGTGCCGTTCTCTTCACAGCTCCAGCTACAAAGCCATGCCACACACATTTAGCATAACCACCGACTACAAAGACAAACCATTACCCAGTGGAAAAGAATTGGCGGCAACTTCAGTGGCCACGATGGCCCAAATCCTCTCTCTATAGGAGCATTTTAGAAGTTGGATGTTTGCCTGTTGGAGTTTCTTCAGAAAAAACGTGATGACAGTGGATCCAAGAGTCGTGCTTTGGGACGGTCTGCTGTTTGATGTGTGCTGTGGTTTGCGTGTCTGTGGACTGTGTATGTACATCTGTGTATGTGTGTGTGTGGGTGTATGTATGTATATCTGTGTGCGTGTATGTGTGTGTGTGTGAGTTTATAGGTCCATAAAGTCTCTGTAATGTCTCTGTAATGTGTGCACCACCATCGCTCTGTCTGTGTTTATGCGTGCATGTGTGTGTATGTGTGTGTGTGTGTGTGTACATGCATGTGTGTGCATACATGCACGTGTGTGTACCACATGCCTTGTTAGTTTGTTTAGGTCCATGATGTCTCTTTAATGTCTTTGCGTATATAACTATCTCTCTGGGTATGTTTACATGTTGCATGTACCTATGTGTGTGTATGTGTGTGGTGTGTGTGTGTGTGTGTGTGTGTGTCTCAGCTCTCTGCAGACATGGCTGAGATGATCTGCTCCACCTTGTAAGCCAGCTTCTGCTTCTGGGCCTGTTCATCCTGCTCAAGCGCCTCAGTGATCTACCCACACACACACACACACACACACACACACACACACACACACACACACGCACACACGCAAAGTACATCAGAACAACTGCAGAGCAATCCATTCATTACGCTACCAGTTCTAAAAAACGAAATAGATACACAAATCATAGAAAAACATATGTGATCTACAATATAAAATACTTGAACTACAAGTTCTATGATGTTTTATTTTATTTGAGTCCAAGCACAAAGTGCCAGAACCCTCTTGTTTTTGTTCTTTTCTTTTTCTTCTTCTCCTGCCCTAAAAGTAATGATATTTAGTAGCATTTTTGACAGACCTGAGGCCTAGAGACTAGTATGTCAATCACTCAATCACTGACTTACTGACTTTTTTCCCAGAAATAAGATGGTGGAGCCTCCTTGTGGAAATAACTAAACATTGCTTGGGACGGGGCTCGGCAAGCACAGTCCTTCTAGTGCTGTAATTGGCTTCCAGAATTTGTGGGGGGTTCATAATTTACAAAAATCCCCATAAACCATTCTATCTCACCGAAATTCAGTACACATATAGTAGATATATGTACTACGGGACTGTGTCAAATTTTGTGGTATTTGGCCCAAAGGTGGTGCTATGGCAACCATTCCAATGGTAACTGAAAGCCATTGTATTTGTAGCTTAATCATTCTGTACAGTACAAACTCCATTCCAGTTTCAAAATATTTAATATGTCACAGTGATCAAGCACATCAAGCATAGTTTGTCCTTTTGACATGCATAGTTTATAATATATAATGTATTGCTGCTTGGGGCTGTATCTCTATTTCATTTAGGATTAGGAAAGACTGAAGAAATGCAGTCAGATCTCTCTCTGTCCGTCTATGTCAGTCTGTCAATTTATCATAAGACAAATATTACTACTGTGCAGCTTGACTGTAACTTTTGAATCAGTTCCAGAGTAATAACGCTCCCGTAATAAGCTGCTAACGCTACAGTTGGCTAACCACACCAGTTAGACCTCTACAATACGTCTCCTTGTTGTACCGTGAGGACGAGACATCACGCCACGGCCTCACCTCTTGGCTGTACTTGCTGACGTAGGCATAGATCTCATGCAGGGCGCTGAGCACATTGAACTCGTTGGAGTGAAGGCGGGCCTGTTCAGCCAGATAGGCATTCATGTCCTGATCGCTGATGGCAGGCAGGCGGTTGATGTCAGCGTAGTACCTTAGAGGAGACACGCACTGTCAGTGTTGGGGCCAGGGATTTATATGAGGCTATAGTCTGGCATACAAGACCTTTCTGCTCACTCTGATTCATTCTGTTATTTTAGGCTGGAGGATGGAGGCTCGGGAAAAGCCAAAGAGCATGCGACATGCGAGATGGCTGTAAATCTCAGGTAATTTGGCAGGAAAATAAGGATATGTGTCAGCCATGATTTCAGTCACTTAGTAATACACGTACTGACACATTCACTCACACACACACAGCTACGTTTTCATAGACTCACACACATATATATTTGTATTACTACACTTGTGAGAACCTTCACTGAATACAGCCGTTCCCTTTTCTCCAATCTCCAACTTTAGCCCCCTCAGTTAAATGCCTAACTTAAACCCAATCCTAATTCCATTCTAAATCCCAAACCCAAACTAGAACTCTAAAGTAATCCCTTAGAGAAATGAGGGCCAGCTTAATGTCCTCATTTTGGAAGATTTTACTCATCCTTCTGTCCTCATAAGGACATTTGCATGCATACACACACACACCTTTCCACCCAGCTTTTGTAATGCGGTATGTCCTTGGCATAGAGGAGCTTGGTGGAGGGTGAGTCTTTGCCCAGACGGTGTTCAGATGTCGAGCAGGAGTCCATAAAGGTTTGGGCCACCACAGACAGGCAGGCGTCTGTGATGCTGCTTTTATGGATGTCAAAAACAAACTGGGGATTCTTGATCACATTTACCCAGAAGCGCAGGGGCAGGCTACAGATAACCAAAACAAAAGAGATAGAGAGAAAGACAGAGACAGGGGTTTTACACCTTGTAAGACTTGTGCAGCCTGTGCAAAATGAAATCAATTTCTCCATGTGTAGTAACTGTCAGGAACACTTTGGTTTTCTTTGAAGTAGACAGACCAGGTGAGTCCAGGTGATATCTGTGATCCCTTATTATTTTCTGCTGTTGAACTGGTTCAGTCATCATGAGGGGGTGAGGTGAATTCAGGCATTAAGGGGCACTATAAGAAAAGTTTACTTCTTGGTCTTTAAAGTATCAATACTAATCAATATTTACACTATTGTCACCGAGCCCTTGGAAAGAAACCTGATGATCAAAGTCACATGACTTCATGGTGATGACATCACAACAGAGGATGGGGTAAGCATCAAACAGGAAATCCCGTAGCAGAGCCCAGGGAAAGGTCTGTGGCATATAGGTTTTTGCCTGTGTTGTTATAGCTGTTATGAATTATTAATTGACTCAAATGATAATGAATATATGCTCATCATGTATTGTTGCAACAAATATAATAAAGTAGTTGTTCATTTTATGTTGAGAATTTGATTGCTGTGTTATTTTTAAGTTGTCCCATATTAACTAACATAGTTTGGGAATATGGGACAGCATGGTTGCAGATTATTTGGGACAGTTACTGAAAGCTTTTCCAATGAAGAGCTGCATTTTATAATCCCGTATACTGACATCATGTACATTAACAGGCTCTCATCCTTGCAGTAGTTTTGTTTCAAAGAAGCTTTGTAGTCAGGGGTCAGACTGATCAGGATGAGATCTGCTACGAGATCAGTCCTGTTGTTCTTGGTTGTTTTTTGGTTTTGCACTGAATAGATAAATGAAAATGTAAATCCTGATTGTTTTTAGTTCTGACTTAAAAACATTCCTTACTGAGAAATATTTTAAGCTCTTTATCAATCTATTTCAGCCTTATGAAAAGATGTACCAATGGTATTAAAATATTACATAATGTTGGTCATAGGCCAAGGTCCCAGTCTATTGAGTCATTTCATCTCTAAACAAGACAAATGCAATGTTTTTAATAGTAATGGAAAAATAGAGGGAAAATAGAGCAAAAAGGCAAAGAGTGTAATCCAATATAAGAAAATCGTTGGCTTGAGCATGTTATTTAGATCTGTGACAATTGTGGCCTATATAAAACCACAACCTGTCCCATATTACCAAACATGCTTCCTCGTAAAACTGAATCTATCATGAAGATTTCGGAGAATTGTGTGCTTGAATATAATTAGTACTGGCAGAGTGAGAGATAGTTGTGAAACATAAAAGCGCAAAAACTGTCCCGTGATACCTGAATTGTCCTAAATGAAAGGGAGGAGACAACTAAAAAAAAATCTTTTAAGTCTTGAAACAAGTGAATCATGTATAGTGCAAAGTGAGCTGTAACTCTATTAGAAAAATGACTAATATTTGGTTGGCTGTTTCTTATTCTGCTTTATATCTGTCATATTAGACTGACACCTTCACAGTTTAACAATGTATTATATTTGAAACGTGTTAGGGGAAGGGTTACACATTAAATCGCAGTAAAGCTGACAAAGTGAGACTCCCTCTCTCGCTCACCAGTTGCTCTTCCAGGTGTGGCGAACGTCCATGTCGTGGATGCCGTGTTTGTCGGCCTGCTCATCCAGGAAGTCAAACATGTACTTGATGGCAAGGGGCAGGGCGGTGCCCCGACACACAGTGCTGAACAAGGTCTCAAACAGATCGTCCACAAACTTCTGTAGTGTGCCCTGTAGACCACGAGGAGTGAATTCATGAGAACGGAGCAGAACAGACTTCTATTCAACAAAACTGAGTTTAGCCCAAGTTGTGATCAACCCCGAAGACTCTAGCATATTAAATTTACTTCAACACATGAGGACTTCAGATACCTAACAATTATCAAATGAACAAGTAATCTCAGGAAAAACAGTTGTATTTAGCAGGGAAGATAGCTACTGTAGCTTACTAGCAAGTTAGCTTCTAGCCACCTAGGCTAGCTGGCTATAGAAAGCCAAATTTACTGTCTTAAAATGTACCCTTTCATTTCTAATACGTTTTCCAGTGGGGAATCTGTGATATGATGAAAGTTAATCCAATATTTGAATAATGTGTAGGAGTGCAGGACATAGCTGGGCTGTATTTGCACTTCCAGGTAGAGCTACCCACCTCGACGGTGAAGTTCACTGGTTCAAATCGGCCCCTGTTGGAATAAGGTCCACAGCATTTGTTTGACATGGACAGAGATTGCTGATACGTCGTACCTTTGTTGCCAGTAGCCGTGTCAGGTAGATTTCGGACACCATCTTGCTTCCGCGCTCTCCCTCCTTCTGGTCCCCGTGGTCGTGGTTCTTGACCAGGTGCCAAACCTTGACCCCGCTCTCCAGGTCAGGGGTCAGCATGGGCACACGGGAGTGGGGGCTGTCCGGGCTGGTGGGGGTGGAGCGGAAGGGTACGTCCACACCTAAAGGTCCCATCAGAATTGTATTTCAAGATGTTATAGATTCAATTTGTGAAAGAAAGCATTGCCCTAAGTTCATTTTTTTGATATTCCCAGTCTGATAATCCATAATAATGATCAGCATTTTGTCAGCCACAGACTTATGCTGCGTTCATATGGCAGGAAAATCTGATGTTTTTCAGATCTGTCCAGCTTGTAATTTGCAAACTAAAACCAGATTGGATGTGTGTGTTTAGACAGTACAATCATTTGCTGTCTTTACAATAGTAGTACTAACACAGGCCTGCATGAGCTGACTACAGGCAGCCTATATTCTCATGCTGTCTCTCCTCCATGTTTTTATCCTGGTGCAGCAAAGTCAGGTCAGCCAGTCAGTCATCCAACTATTTACTCCCTAAAACCAGTGATGACTGGGCAATCTGTGTCGCGGTATACAATATGGCACTGCAGTGAACAGTATCTTTATATATCTTTTGGTTTGTGCTGATATTTAACGTAAATGAAGGAAAAGTTTTACTAAACATTTGCTAGGAATATTTGCACGACCTTCGACTTTCACTGAAACTCCCATAATCCTCCTTCATATGAGGACTCATCTAAGGTGGTTGTTCAGCTGTTAGTTTCCAGGTGGTCGTACTGATTTTGGCACAACACACCAGTCCATTCAGCGAGCCAATAATTGGAGTGTTTTCTACACTCCATGGTAAATGGAAGGGAGGGTGCTTTTTATTGTTGTTGATACAGTTGATAATGTTACTGTCAAGTTCTGTAAGTTAGTACGCAGCAGTGGCTACTGAGAGTCATACTTTTCTGTTTAGTTTCAAGATTAAGTAAATAAATGAGGAAGTGGGTGTTTTGTTGGTGTCAAGTTGATAGCTTTACTGTTGGTTTCAAATTGACAGCATTTGCCAGTGAGGTCAATGTCAGCCTCATGCTGTTAACCCTTTGTTGTAAGGCGTGTTAACATCTGCAAGTAAGTACTCCCATATGGCCTGTAATACCCCAACTAATCAATGTATAGGCTATGCTTTGCAGGCCCCATAATATTGCTATAATGTATTTTTCATGAGCTCTGTAGGCTAATATAAATACTGTGCAATCTCCACATCAGTAACTCCCTCTGTTCATTAAAATCTCAGCCATCATTTCTCCTGTGCAATGCCCTGAAGTCCTATCTAAGTGGTCAGGCTGAGCTGCTTTTTCAGACGTGATTTGAATGTTTTTTTCTTTTAATATTATTATTTTTCTTTTTTCTTTTTTTTGGTTCAGACTTTGTCTTTGCCAATTTGTCTTGATTTTATGCTGAATCATTTAAAGAACAGGTGTTACTTTTTATAAGTGGAAACCTTGTTTTTGCAACTCTTTGTTTAATGTGCTGTATAACAGACTGATGAGTGACAGCAACAGATGGCACAGCACTGAGCTGAACGGTTCCTCTGAAACAGGACTGACCGTATCTGCTGATACTGCGTGGGAAGCTAGCTGATGAGGGGATGTTGAAGGAAGACATCTGTTTAGGCACCAAGGCCACCACACAGCGCTCCGACACCTGCAAAACACAGGAAGAGCATTTCTATCATTTTTAGCCAGGCACCCACTCACAGCTGTTGAAGCAAAATTTTGGCAGGCCTTAAAAATCTATTTTCAGATTAAAAGTAGAAGCTGTGATTTTTTTATTTTATTTTATTATAGAGCCTTGTGAATGTGGCTCTTTGGGTATATGGCAATGCGACATGTAAAAGATCACGTCAGTTCAAGTTAGATCATTCAAAATGTTCTGTAAAATTACTGAAAGTAGAATTATAGAGTTATAATCTACAGCAATCAAGTCTTGATTACAACAGCTTCACAACAGGAACACATCGAACATCAGTTATCCATGTCAGTGAAGTACCACAAATGCTTAGCTGAAACTAAATTAAACTACTGAAAACAAAGTTAAATTAAGCTAAGTTAAAATAACCTAATCTAAGATCAACTCAACTCAGTTCAGCCACACCAAACCAAACCACAGGATTCCATCAGGATCTTGTTGCTAACAGATTTCTTAAGATGTTTTTGGGGCATTTTTTTTTTTTTTTACTTGGTACTGAAGAGACAAGAAGGGTTAGGTGACAGAGACAGTGATGACATGATGCAACTAGGTCCTGGTCCAGATTCAAACTCAGGACATTGTGGTCACATGGTATCTCTCAGATCACTGAACCACCAGGAGGGCTTAACAGAGATTATTTTACAGGGTCTAGAGCCAAATGAACGGATAATACCTTTGTTAGCCCGAAATACAAAGTGTTATTGCAACCTAAAACTTCCCTGCTGCACATACAGCTGGATGATACTTCATAGTGAAATATATGCTTGTTAACTGAGTAGAATTCATGGACTGTGGGACTGTTTTGAAGTTAAAATGGCTAAGCAGAAGCTCAGTGTGAGTGCCAGTCCTCCATTAAGTCCATGCAGTAGTTCCAGGCAGCTATACCACGGCTGTACTTGGCACAGGGGGGGAGGTCATCCTCAGCGTGAGCAGAATTCACACTACTGATCTGCACGAGCTACAAACGAATCTAATACAAATCCAGCTTAGCAACAGAACAAACATCCACACTTGGCAGAGAGATTAAAAATAAAAGCGCAAATTGTTCATTTCCTTGACAGATAAGTGAGAATGCATTTCTCTCCTGTCAAAACCCGCTATTGGTGTGGCAAATGTAGATTTATCTTGTCTCTTGTTGGCTTTTTGCTGTTTGCTTGAACAACAAAAGTAGGCTAAACTAAATGTTAGTTCTATGGAAGTGGCATTTTTGCTGATAGGCAAGACTACACTGCCTGTCATCAGACTAGGTAAGGTACAAGATGACTCACTGGAGGTTGATGATGTGTGCAGTTACAGTATATTTGTGGACTGAAGCAAAGATGTTGTAAAAGAAACAGGCATACTGGTGTATATAGGTAGACTAAGCATGCTTGTGCCCAGGAGGTTGGGTAAATCTCAGCAGGGAATAGGATGAGTAATGTTTTCTCCTCTGTCAACAATATCAGCCTAGATACCCTTGAGGTAGACATTTAACCCCCTGCTGGTCTGATGGCGCTGCTCAGAGGCTAGCAGTTGAAAACTGGAGCTGCACTGGTCAGCACCCGGCTGTTTAATGCATCAGTGTGTAGCAGGAGATTTTTGAAAAGAGCATGCATGTCCAGAGGAGCTGCCCTGGATGCTCAAAAGTTGAAAAAAAGTTACCAAAGAGCTTGTAGGTTATATGTGGAAGGTGCTGTAAGTGTGACAGACCTGGTAGTGCATGAGTGTGTTGAGTCTCTTCCAGTCACTCTCTATCTTGGTAGTGATGTCCTCATCCTGCAGGACCACACGTGCTGTCCTGCCCTGCCGCCACTCTGCAGAAAAATGCAAAGCAATATTGAATGTGCTACATGTGCCAGCGCAGTGCATATGCCAGTGCAGTTTCAATTATTTCAGGAATTTCTCTGGAGACAAATCTGTTGAAACAATAAGGCAGCAGAATAAGGCAGATCAGCCCACAAGCATCATGAAAATGACACTTGATTCAAGAAAATTCTGGAAAAAAAGCTGCTTAGCATTGGAAACAAGTGGGATTATCTCATCCCACTGGCAGATTTTTACATGTCTGAATAAAAACAAGATGTTAATACTCAATACGAGACTAAGTGGCCTGTTAAGTTGGAGGTTTTTTGCAGTGAATTTGGTGGATATTTCTATCCAAAGTGCCTGACAGCACCACAAGTGATGCCTACAGTAACAGTCTGCTGTTCTTTGTGTGTCCTCTCCTGCCCTCTGCACTGCAGGTAAGGTCATGCTGTTCTTGTCCTGCCTGTGTCAGTACGTTCTGCAAAACCCTCCAATATGTCATGTGTCTCTGCCATAATGTCACCACAGACAAATTCCTGTACACTCCTTGTTCTTGGCGATTTAAGTGATTATGATTCTCTGAACAAAGCACAAATGACACAGCCTCTTCAGAGGGTCTGAGGTTTAAGCTGCCTAGAGCAACCAGGAGAAGCTGATCCTCTCCTAATCCCTAACCAATAAAAGCCCCTTTAGGGGTAAAACTACACACCCAGAGCAATATCATCTTCTACCTACAAGGTAACTTCTTTACTCCCCTTGAAAGAGCCTCTCGGCTGGATGTGCTCCCAGACATTCAGTACAGGATGACATGTTGTGGGTGTAAAGCCTAAGTGTAGGTGCGGTGTCAGTGAGGTTTAACTCCAGCGTTGGTGAGTATAGCTCTGATCCGTGCTGCACAAAGGGTTTTTTCTGCCAACATTTAAAGGGTTAGTTTGGGTTTGTTGAAGTGGGGTTGTATGAGGTACTTAACCATAGTCAGTGTATTACCTGCAGTAGATGTCGGTCGGTGCATCTCTAGTTTGGAGAAGTAGGCAGGAGAACCAGCGCAGAAGCTAAACAATGTACTGCTGTGGAAGGGGGCGGCAACAAAAACCTTAAAAAAAATAAAAAAACAGGCCAACCTAAAAAATATCAATATCAGTGTAAATGTATGCTATATTTATAATATTTTCGCTGCTTTCCATTGCCGTCAGACCGCCTTTTCTTTTGTCACTATATTTTCTCAACTGTAGAACTTCTGTATTTGTACATGAGCACACCAGTTGATCGATTTGCAGTTCCCAAGCAAACAGCTGTCTGACGGCGATGTAAAGCAGCAAAAATATTCTAAATATAGCTTACACTTACGCTGATATTGATTTTTTTACGTGGGTCTATTTTTTTAGGTGGCTAAAATCCGTTTTGTTGCTGCTCCCTCCACAGCAGTACATTGCTTAGCGTCTGTGCCGGTTCTCCTGCCTGCTTCTCCGACCGGCATCTACTGCAGGTAAGACACTGACTATGGATAAGTACCTCAAACAACCCCACTGCAGCAAATCCAAACTAACCCTTTAATGCTGAACTCGCGAGGTCTTGTTCAATGAAACATCCACATAGGATTAAGGATATAATGACAATTATAGACTTAGATCTTTCCTTTACAGCTGTGCTGTATTTTGGAACAATATTCCCTCAGGTATTACAAATACTGTATCTCTTATCATGTGGAGGGTTTGCCTCTAAACCAGGAGCCACAGTCATTTTAAATTCTTTATCTCTTGGTTTGTCACTTCTTGTATGAACTTTCTCTCACAAGTCTCTTTCTTCTATATATCTGTCTCTTGTGCATCCTCTAACTTTAAGTACTGTATCATTTTCTTTGCTGCAGGGCAGGAACCTTTAAGTAACGAGACTCAAACTGAGAAAAAGGCCTGAAGTGTACTTTGTATGGAGTCCCGTAAAAATAAATGAATGTATTTTTCTATGCAGGTGTTCCCCCTCATAATGACATCAGATCAGACCTGTAGCATGGTAAATTTTCAGTAATGGTATTATTTCAGTATTAGTAGTTCTTCACAGTTTGACTGGGGCCTCACCTAGGTCCATGTCTGCAGCGCGGGGCCGTTGGGAGTAGGGCATATTCTTGTACACCGCATCCAGGATCTTCTCCTTTACCTGGGTAATGGTGTCACAGTTGAGCACCTTGACAGGGATTTCTGGGCTGTTCTCATTGTCTGGGTTCACACAGCTCAGCGTCTAGGGAGCCAGGACAGAGAGACAGAGAGAAAAGAGAGGGTGGTGAGAGAAGGAGGCAGAGAGAGAGGTGTTGCCTGCAAAAAAAAAAAAAAAACTCCTTTCATTACCTACTGTTCACCAAACTGTCCTCGTGGAGAGGATCTGGGCCAGAAATGTAATTTCACACCTCCAGGATGCGGGCTGTGCAGCTCTAGCAGGGGCATTAAACAAGTAATGAGACACAGCCTCTCAGAGTCTGCGACATGGCGATCAGAGAGGTGTCATCCTGTCACTGACAGGCTGGCTCTGCTTTGGGGCTAAAGCCTGAGGGAGAGGTTACTCTGACGGGCTGGTGAAACCCATCCGGCTTAATTTTAATGGAAGGGGTAAAAAAAAAAAAAATATGCTGGGTTATATGGGTGGCCTCTACCAAGTATCAAATGATTCAAACTCTTTGCTCATTAAGTTTAGCATACACCTGTCAGGATTTACCAGACTTTAGTGGAAATTGCTGATTAAGTTTAGCATTTAAAACTTAAGTTTCTTCATCCTCGCTCATTATCTGTCCACTGATGCCATGTTATTGAAACGACTGAAACAGAAGGTCAGCATTTCAAGAAGCCTTCTTACCACTACCTGGGCCGCATTTCCATTTGAATCTGTCATATCTTTGCGAAGAGATGAACAGAAATGATTACAGAGCAAATTCTCTGGATTTTTTTTTTTTTTTTTGAATGTCTTGGTGACTCACCAGCGTCTTATACTCAATCTGTTGTCGGATGAGCTTGTCCTCACTGAGGGAATAGCGCGCCTCCCCAGTGATGGAGTCTATGGGTCCCTTCTCCATTTGCTGTTTGATGGCACAGAACAGCATAAAGAGTGGCTCGCCAGCACATTCCTTTGTTTTGGAGGGAAACCCGGGGATTACAGAGAAAGGTGGGAGAAAGGACAAAAGAAAGGGAAAGGAAGAGGGAAGAAAATAGATCTATATTTACCAAGGTGGACAGAGAGACAGAAACTGCTGTGTGACTCATCAAGTATAAATATAATAAAGTGGAGCTGGCTCTGCTTTTAAATCATAAAGCTGGAAATATACTTGACCCTACAGGTGACTGTTAATCTCGTCCACTTGTCCATAAAACACATCAGTATCAGACGTTTAAAATGTGCACGGCGGTCTATTTGGTATCAAATCAATGCTAATCACTTGAGCGCTGTAATGTATCACAGGGACATCTGCGGTGATGAGGTGCACAAGTCATTTACATTACCTTGAGAAATTTGTGGAGCAAGAAGGCAAACCAATTTGTCAGCATCTTCTCTGCCACCGACTCTGTTCTGCAAGACAAGAGGGAAGTGTACTCATTTGTTAGCGGGAGATGTCCCACAGAGAGCTGGAATACTCTGATGATTCTTTTATGACTTAAGACGTAGAAGAGCCTGACAGTGTTGGGGGAGAGAGGAGGAAAAAAAAAGAGATGGAGAGTTTACAGAGAAATAACATCCTTACTCTGCTGCGTGGTCTCAAAGGACACGTACTCCCATGTAGCTGAGTGCTGCTGGTGCAGAATATATTTGGGTCATGACATAATTGTGCAGACACAACTCTCATGTCCACTTTAAGTCCTTTCACCCTGCTTCTTCTTCACTGTGTCAGCACTTAGCTATCTCACATGAAACCAGATGGGAAAGATTGCATGACTTATGGTAGTAATCCCCTTAAATCATGTAACAATACCTTTAAAGTGGAGTGTAAGCTCTGTTTAATGTGATTCAAAGCTAGCAGAGTTACAGCCAGCTATCTCTCTCACTCGCTCTAAACGGCTGTCTGTCACTCTTTCAGTCCTTACCTGCAATCTTAAACTATATCCACTCTGCCACAGACTGCGTCCAATTAAATTTTACAGTGTCTCCGCTAGAGCACCATGTTTGGGCTAACAAGTTCAAGTTGTGCTCGCGCCCATGTTAACTCATCCTTATATTTAATGAGAGTGCCTCCGATTGAGAGAGCCCTCCTAAAACACTCATGAAACATTCAGCAGGCCAGTCTCAGCACTGGAAAAAACAATCAGCAGATAACCAGAGGTGGAGGAAAGAGGGAGAGAGGAGGAGAGGAGAGGTGAAGAGGGAGGAAACCTGAGTTACAGCTGAATGTTTCATGAGTGGCACACAGAAGATAAGCCAGACTGACAATGGCTCTGCAGCCGCCGCCGCCGCTGTTGCTGCTGCACTCCCATTTCCCCCTACCATTAGGTTCTCTTCCTCTCCCAGTCCCACCCACTCTCTATCACTTTCACCACCGCTGTCTTTCACCTGTCTTCTCAGGCACTCTATTTTCTCGACTCTAACGAGTGTTTCGCGCTGCTGCACAACACAAAAGCCGAACTGAGCCGGGCTCTCCTTCACTGGCCTAATTACTCATCCATCAGAAGTGCAGTAACTGGGCTGGAAAGGACGGCACAACACACAGAGGAATTATCTACGCCAAAGGATTAGCCGAACTGATCAGCACTGATCAGGCTTGTGACCACATGGCCACTGGTTCACAATCCCTAGCTATTTAGGAAAATCTGGACAGAGAGAGTGAAGGAGTAATTACTCTCTCACCTCAACAATTACTGCGGAGATGCCACTGTCATAACCACTTAACCCCCGACTGCTGCAGTGGAGCTACGCAAAGGCCAACAGCAGACGACTGTGGCTGCACCAGGCTGCTCCCTGGAGTCCGTGTGTGCAGCTGTATAAATGTGAATTTAACGTAATTATCTAGGACTTTCTAGGAAGGTTTTCTGGGAATGCGTGACCTTTTCTTGGCAACACCTTCCTTCATATTCATATATATTCTATATATATATATATATGTATGGAGTTTCATTCCAAAATGGCATATCCACCATTTATTCTCTTCCAAAATGACTGTCAGTACAAAATAAAATTATAAAACTTTTCAAAAGATGGGAAGTAGCTCCTATTCATATCCACATATGGATGACAAAATAATTTTTGAGATATTGGATGAACATCAGATTAGGGAGTTTTTGAGTATAGAATAGAATAGAATAGAAACACACAAAAGACAGACGTCAAGAGTCACCAGACAAATCACAAAATTCAAAGTGCAAAAACTCAAATAAAATAAAAACATAAGGAACCCAGCCATCAGATAAAATAAACATTACATTTGGTACAAATGACTTTTTGTATAGATTTTTGTAGCTCTTGGCATTTTAATATCCAGTGGGAGCTGTTCAAACTGAGGACAGGGGAAATTTATTTTGCCATTTATCTGTGTCATTTATTTGCATTTGGAGCAGATATACAGCCTTTTTTTTTTTTTTTTTTTAATACAGCACCTTATATATTCCACGAACAGGGTATAACAGCGTTTACCTGCGCAGGAGTAGCTTGGGGTGG
Organism: Neoniphon sammara; assembly: GCA_900302535.1. Lineage (NCBI taxonomy): Eukaryota > Metazoa > Chordata > Actinopteri > Holocentriformes > Holocentridae > Neoniphon > Neoniphon sammara. The sequence goes on along the minus strand of OMKZ01001983.1, from coordinate 15,148 downwards.
TTTTTGCTCTCCAGGTTGCGCTCTATGAGGTCTGACAGCAGGTGTTTGAGGACGTCGGTGGCGTACTCCAGCCTGCCCTGCAGCGCGGTCATGATAAGCGAGGCCACGTAGCCGCGGTCTCGCATGGAGAAGGAGCGCTGCAGCTCGAGAGTGCGGATAAATGTCAGGAGGAAAACCTTGTTGTTCACCAGCTGAGCAAACTGCTTCAAGGCTCTCTCCACGTTCGCCTGCCCGCTCCCTGGCACCTATATACATAATACAAAGACACACGCTCATTAGAAATTTACCACTCTCTGTCAGTGATCAAAGAGAACAGTAGTAGCATAAAAAGAGGGATGTGAGAAGAGAAGAAAATGGAATATCCACTATTTGATAAAACACGCCTACTCTTAAAAAAAAAAAAAAAAAAAAAAAAGATTGGTAGTGTAAAAGAAAGGTACCTTATGGAATAGTGTTGAAGTCATGAACCATTTCAAGACACTTGCGTACAAAAGAGTGACACTTTTGTGAACAGACCCAGGGGTGTAGTTAGGACTGTGCAAGGTCAGAGCCCTAGCTCTTTGCACACAGGTCCAGGTGCATCCTTACTCAAAGGGCGAGTCTTTTTTGATTATCAGATGCGTAATACATTAGTCTGGTGTAATTTGAGAGCCTACACAGCCTAAGAATTTTCTGGTAAAAATGAAATGTGCGTTTCTATCATGAAACAGTCAAAAGTGCAATCGCAGATGTTCTAGAATCTTTTCAGACCATTTATTATAATAATGGCTCAACTGAACCGACTCTAACTAATACTAATTCAGTTTGATCATGAGTGCATCCATAAAAATCATAAACAGACAAATGATGAATGGGGTTTTGATATCAGAGCTCTTATGCTGATGAAAGATCAAGTTGCACGTATCTTCAGTAACTTTAAGCACTTTTGTTCACCTATCCAGCATGTGTTTAAAGACCCTCGCTGTCCCTATCCCTACCCTTGAGGCTGTCACCTACAAACTGGGAAAACAGATTCCAGGAACAACTGAGATCTCCGTCCAGAAGGGTGCAGTACGGGGAAAAAGCTAAGATACTGTGCAGAAAACCTCAAACCAAACCTTTTCCGTGCAGTTTTGGAATATTTTAATATATGGACTTTTGCCGGACAGAACTTCAGCCTTCTCTGCCTTTCTGACATATCTAGTTTGTGATCCCATGTGTCGAGGTGTGTCGATGATCAATTGGGTGTTAAAAATGCAAGACTACATATCGATTTTCATTTGCTTTCACTTGGGTTAGCAATGCCATGGTCTGGTGTCTCCACAGCAGCAGCCACCACCACATAAAACTTTCGTCGCTACCTCAGGCCAGTCGTGTCTTGTGCACACGCACCACACATTGCTGCTGTGCACGCTTGCCTCCCCTGCCCAATCAAGCACAGCTTAGCCTACTGTAGCTACAATACTTAGTAGCTACAATAGCTTAGATTACCGTGGGTGGGAGGGACTTGGAGGAGGTCCTGAATATCTGGTGGAAGGGGTGGGAAAGCTGTTTGAGTTCAAATTTTCTCCGAAGTTCTGCTAATTCTACAAAGTTACCTATGCGAGCCTTAAATTTAAGTCAAGGTCAGATCCAAAGAGGGCTGAGACAAAGAAGACTGAGATCAGAACAAATTGAGTCCTATTCAACACCACGACCAATTAGGAAGTCTCTTAAGAATAAAGATGTCGATTATCTGCATGAGCTCTGTGCTGCACCCTTCAACTCTGTGCATAAGATCTCGATAAATCAATACATAGATGTTGGAGGAATATTATGTACTATACACGGGTGTGATCCCATAAATTGTACTGGGATAAAAAAAGGTGGGCCAGGTGGAGTAAAAGGTAGACAGGATAAAGTAGAGGAGCTGAAGCTGAGACATGTTTGAATTACAATAGACTGAGACCGAGTCCAAAGTGTCAGAAAAGTGGCGTCAAGATCAGACTCAAGCACTACAGCCCTGCTTCACATGATCTGTGGCAGACCCCCACCTCCAGCTCTCGGAGTACAGGATGGTCATCGATGCCAGGGAAGAGAACCCTCATGGTGTACGTGCGGTAGTCGAGGTAGGGGATACCAGCTCTGTCCAGGTCGCTGGTCAACTCGTTGATGTCTGTTTGTAACTCTGCGAAGGCTGCAAGTAACAGAGATGTGCTTTAAACATTTTAGCAAATACATATTTTGGCATTGCAGGAGTCACACATCACAGTTATGAGCAGCTTGCGATGCAGAAATGCAATCTAGGGTTTACTCTCTCAGCTGTTTCCTTTAAATATTTGTGTTGAAGTATTGTAGGAATTGTAAATAATACAATGATAGCAAAAAGGGAATGCTGCTCTTTGGGAAGGAGGGCACAGTATAGCAGGGTAAACAGTATTTTGACTTACCTTCCTTACACTCCAGAGCCACCCGGGACTCCAGATTGTCCATCTGCATCTGTAGGCGCTTGAGAGTGAGGTCGTTCTCGTGCGACTTCCGTCTGTAGGCGAGCAGGACGATGATGACGATGATGAGGAGCAGCCCTCCTCCGGCTGTGATGCTGAAGATGGCAGGAAGTGTGAGCAGGCTGTCCGACCGGATGTGGACGGCTCCTGGAGAGATGTGGAGACCGCCTACTTGGACCTGGACACAGTCAGCATCAACAATAATACTTTTATTTGTGTAGTGCTTTTCACTAGCAAATAAAAGCTAGCAAGATCAATAATCAAAAGGCCAGACTTTAATAAAAAGCAGGGTTGCTGAAGATTCAAAATGAAAACAACACTGGGAATCTGTACTAAACACAGGCTAGTACATACAGTTTTGATATTTTATCCTTATCAAAATGTATTTAATTGTAGGGCATATAGATACTACTCGAAGCAGTTATACTGCAGTAAATCTAAGAACAATTCACCCAACAGCAAAATAAAAGGGGATTTTATTTAGCTTTGCAACCAATAATTATGACAAGCCTCTTTTTCATAATTAAGTTTATGACACAGTAAAATAATTTTCCAGAGCTGTACCCTTTGAGTAAAAGAAAATAATAAAAAAATAAAATAATTAAAATAACTAAAAGTTCTGAGCATATAATGTAGTCCAATTCTTTGGCTGGTTATCTTTTATAGCTCTCTCACTCAGCATTACCAAGGCTGCCTGCCAATAATTCTGGAGGGCAAAGCAGTGTAATCAGGAACCTAGCAGACCAGAAGTGACAGACAATGACAGAATGACAGTGACTAACTGAAAGCCTGTCGGTGACCCACAAACAGAGTGAAGTACAGACAGACCCTGACCCAGAGACTGTGACCCAAATCCAAGCAGACAGGCCGTCAGATGGACACACAGACTGTCAGACACAGGGACAAAAAAAACAACAGAGAGACTGACCAGGACTTTGTGCTGCCCGGTGAGGTTGGGAGGCTCACAGAGCAGCTGTGTGTCAGAGACGGTGAGGGAACAGGGTGTGTCGCCAATCAGCACGGTGTAATTCAGCCTGGCTCCACCTGATGCAGATGGCACCAGGTTACGTCCCTGAAACATAGTCACGCCATATTTATTTATTAATTGCTTCATTAAAATATTTTACAGAGCAGCAAAAATAAAAGAGAATGTTAGTGGAGGAGAATTCATCTTATAATCACAATGAAAATCTTTAGATCAGGATCCAAACAGCTAAAGTCTGGCAGATGTTTTCAAATGTAATCTAAAGTTTGTGTTAACATTACCTCGAGATTTGGGGAAAAAGTGCAACATATATTTTGTCAGATCTGGTTTCCTGGCAATATAAAATGTAATGTTTGTTTTTTCACATGGGTCCTGTTTCTTGGCTTCATCAACACAAAATTCTATATATAGCATTTTAACATCATTGCATCATTACCAGCACAAACTGAGTTTCTCACAGTGATAGATGGTGGAAAGAATGAAAGGTCAAAGGAAAAATCTCATTAAACACGTTTATACATTTTATACACAGCATGAGAGAGGAAACCTTCGTTCAATAAGGGCAAGTCGGAACAACCTCTTAGTGATGGTGAGCAACAGCATTTATGGGAAATGTGGTGGTAATTTTGAGACACACAGAATAACAACACTTTGAGACAGAGGCAACCAAATGTCTCCACCATAACTCCACTCAGGAATTATGTCAATCAATTAATTGGATAATGATATATGGACGGTTAGAAATGCTAAATGTTTGAACTTAAAGATAAAATAATCAGAGAAGTTGGGACTTTATGATTGTTGAGCGGACACTGGGTCAGTATAGCATTGACAACGTAGGATATAGGCAGCAATACCTAGTACCAAGTGACTAGAGAAGATTTTTGCTATCCATTTTGGTAAATCAGATGACAAAGGACTGGGACTCATACTCATTCTTACAAGCTGACCGAGTTTTATAAAGGCAAACTGGTGCACTGGAGCGCAAAAGTTTTTTTCTTTTCTGGCTTTTTTTTTTTTTTTTTTTTGCAGGTTTTGACTTTTTTGCATACATAACATTTTCAGGTGGAATCCATGCTACGTCTCCTCTAACTTACTTTGAGTATAATGGGAGCACCAGGTTTCTGCTCCAGAACCCCGGACAGGCTGAGGGGCTCCAGGTAAGGGTTGGGGTAGTAGATGAAGCTTGTGTTGTTGTAAGTGAGCAGGGCCTGCACGTTGTTGAACACAAAGCCAAACTCGTCCACGTGTTTGATCGTCTCTTGGTCGGGGGTATACTCTGCCTTCAGGGACGGGGCAAAACAGCTGATGGTGGTGGTATTCAGCACCTTGCACACCTAGAAAGAAATCAAATTTGATTTGAAACCATGTTGACAACGTACAGAGGTCACAGTACACGCTCATAACACGACCTCACCGATAACACAAAGGAATAGTGCAAGATATATTATGGACAGTAGAGTACACTTATCAATGAGTGTCAGCAAACAATATTTCAGAGTGATGTGTACTTGAAATATGAGGAATGATATGGTGAAAGGTTATTCAGTTTAATTTCAAATAATATATCCATTCTTTAATTGCTACCTCAAACTCATTACACATAAAATTGGTTTTATCTTCAAAAGCACATTTTGTATGCCAAGGTCTTAGCTTACCTAATAATTTGCCAACCTTGATTGGGCGAAAGTTTCACCTCATTTCACCTCATTTGAGTATAATGGTTCTGTAATAAACAGTGAGGCTTCCTTGCTGTGTTTACTCATCTAAAAATCACCAAGCTGAATAATGAGTTCATTTAAGAATTTTATGAACTATTTTCTCATTTTATAACAATAAAGTTCATATACTAGATGATTTTAAAATCCACATTTGTTGTGCGGCCAAGGCACTCACCAAAGATTTTATGACACTTTGGTGGCTGAATTGAATGTTTAATATTCAGATTGTGCATGTACATAAAATATTGACTTATTGCTCTCTTCTGGTCTTACCGCACATATGAGGCCAAGGATATCTGTATATGTGACCACAAACCTGTTGTTTTCAATGTTCTTTTACCTCACTGCAACCCTAACTAATGTGCTCCTGTCCACTCTTATGCTTTTAGGTTTTTAGGGGCATTTAAGGCAGCTGTTTTTCCATTACGTGCTGCAAAACTGGAATCTGAATCATAGGGGATGGACTCCATTTTTAGTAGTACTGACGCTGAAACCACCAAAGGGACTATGCAGAGTTTTAAACATTTTTACGGATGCAGTGGAGCACATAAGACTCAAAACCACTATCTCTGACCAATTAATAACTGCTGACAGGGAAATTTCTGGGGTTTTTCAATTTCTCTCACATCTTGACCCTAAACTGTGTTCAGTATGAAGTCCACCAGTTTCCCTCTTGATGTTTTTCCTACAAAATTCCTAAAAGAGGTCTTCAACACAATTGTTCCTGGTATTTTATTAATAACCAGCAGCTCTGTGGCAAGTGGCACCTGGCTTTCTGTTTTCTTGCTGTGTTCCATCCCTCCTTCAAAAAAACAAGCCTAACTATAGGTCAATCTCCAAGCTTCTGTTTTATCTAAGGTTTTACATAAAGTTGTTTCAAGTCAATTAATGCCTTTTATCAAAACATTTTCAATGGAATTTTAACTGATGGCCTTAAAATGAGGGTTGGCATCAAAAACGCGGCACTTTAATTTGTTGAGCTCAAACCTGTAATATGGAACATTCTTCATCACTGCAGAAAACTCTTAAACACACATGACCTGTGGAATTCCTCAAGGTTCAATTTTAGGCCCCTTTGTGTTTGCCAGTCACATGCTCCCACTTAGCCGCATCATCTGTATAAAATATGTCTTTCCACTGATACCTCATCTAAAATTATTTTTTACAGACTTGCTTTATGATATGATTTATCCTACTATTTTACTATTACACTGCTATTACATTATTACTAGTTTTTACTTTTTAAACTGTTTACAAAAAGCTTTATTATTATTATTATTATTATTATTATTGTTACCATTATCATTATTATTGGTAGTAGCAGAAGTAGTAGTAGTAGTAGATTGTTTCCTAAAAGAGGTGTCAGTTTTGACTCATTTTGAAATGGACTTCCTTATATATAAAATACCATTATAATCCCTTTCTATATGTATGTGTTCATTTTTTGAACATGAATTTTGATTTCTTTTTTATGTCACAACAGCTTATTACAAATCACTGCCCATTAAATTGTGCCTAGTATCTGTAGTTACTGTTAGCTAATTTTAATTTTGCTTGTCCTTGAGGCAGGTTGGTACAGAAACCTGAAGGTTACCAGCCTCTGTTCAGCAGGACTAGGTGTGGATCAATATATAAAAATAAAGTAATGAATGCACTGCAGCACTAAATTTTCATTGTTATATTGCCACATGTTGTTGATAAAGAACAACTTCACCGTGTAATTTTCTCCCAACTTGAGCAAGTTATATCAATACAAGTTAAGTGCAGTATATCCGCAGTTGCCACACTCACATTGACAGACTCATGGCCGGCGTATTTGACTCTGACCCGCGGCTCCTGCACTACATCCAGGTTGGTGCCAGTCACTGTCAGAGTGGTGTGTCCGCTGTTTAGAGGAAGCAACAAGGATTATTGGTCAGATATTATAGAAGAATCTATGATGTATGATAAAGTTCCAGTGCCAGGAATGAAATCAATTATGCATGTGTATATAAATGTGTATGCAAAATCACATGCGCATATTAATGCACACGGACCCATACAAACACACTAGATCAGCTTTAAGCAGACCAGAAGCAAACAAACTGCTGTTCCCTTATAAATTCATTAGAATGACGACTGTAGAGAAATCAATCAGTTTTAGTTGCAAACCCAACAATTTCCACAGGAGCTGCATTAATGCATCTTTGGGGAGCTTGCTGGCATGGTAACTAACTCTTTGTTATTGGGCAGAAGAGCCAGATCAAACGGGTGAACCAGCTGGCTGCTATTTTATATTCATCCATGACTGTGAGTCTGGCATAACATGAATACAGGTGTTGCTTGTTTACATATCTGTGTTAGATGTGATTAAAATAAACAACACTCTCTAGTCTTTGCATCACCTGCGCTGCAGCTCAGGAAAGCCTTAAGAGTTTGGAACTGGAAAGCAGAGGGGGAGGGGGAGAGAAAGGCAAAGAAGGAGACAGAGAAAAAAAAACAGAAAAATGGGGCAAAACAGTAAAAAAAAAAAAAAAAAAAAAAAAAAAAA